>MVAP01000060.1:0-116094 GCA_014825765.1 Cystofilobasidium macerans | reverse complement strand
TCCATGCCTCTTCTTGCTTCTAAGGGGCTCTTAGCTGACCCTGTCCTCTGCTCTTTCGCCTGCCCCTGCCAGGCTCAACCGGCAATGGCAACCAGGAGTTTTCGACCTTCCGGGTCTGAGGCGCGCTCCCCATCTTTGCCTTAAGCCGAGCCTCGCCCGCCTCCTCGACAGTCATCCTATCCTGTCAAGTCCTCTCCGCACAGATCAGCTTTCAAGCGGACTATCCATCTCCCTCCCGCCCTTGAACGCCCCATTACTCGCACAAGACTCGAAAGCTGCTTTACACACTCAACGACTAAGGTTGGTAAGAAGGGAATCATACGAGAGTGGGGTCACAGGGATCAAAGAGGGGGGTCAAGGTGCAAGAGGTACAACGCATTGGGCCCGAATTATCGAACGGTTACAACGGGAAGAACGTTGGATGGGACAACGGGAAGAATGTCGAATGGGGGCAAAAGGGACAACAAAGGAGTGTCAGGCAACCGCGATTACACAGCGTGCTTCTTGACGTCCTCTTCGTTCGGGCCGTCGGGATCTGCGGTTTGGTTGGGGGACATGTGTCAGGCTCGGTGCTTTGAAAGCCATTGAATGGGGGTTAAGATGACGTTGTTGAACGCACCGTTGCTGCCAGCTAGGTTGCACTGCTTGAACACGCGGATCTCCTCGGGCTTGAATGCGCCGACAACAGAGTGAAGGACGCCCCGGTTGTGGAATATGACCATGTCGTTGGCTTCCCAGTCTAGCAAATGAGGTAGGAAGGGACGAGGTCAGTACATAAAATCTGTGTATCATGAGCATCGCAGAAGGGGCCGGACGTACCGTGCGGGTAGACGAACGCCGGACTGACAGCAGGCCGCTGAAGCTCGTAAACAATTCGACGGACTTCAGCGAGGTCGTCAATCTTGCCTCCGTCGGGGAAAAGCGCATCGGCTGCCCGCGGGGTGTCAGCCGGCAGGGGAGCAATCTCGAGTGCCTCGACGGCCGAGGGATGAATTTGCAGGTGAAGACCGCCAGTGACGGGGTTCTTCCAGAGCTGCGAGGCGTCACAGATTGCTGCTCAGCGTGATGAAAGAGCGAGAAAAGAATGAAGTAGAAGAGAGGAGACACACGGCGGGCAGGACCTTGACTTTGTCCTCGGACCATTCTGGCAGTTCTGACTTGGGCAGCTCAAGCCCTTCCGTCTCGAGACCGATACCGACCGAATTGGATCGAGCCGACGACATCCAGACGTACGGACGAGGTGCCTATCGTTATTTGGGTCTGTCAGTACGCAACAGGTTTGCGCACAGAGCGGTTCAATAGGGGAAGGCAACTCACGTAGCGGACTTTCATCCGGACGACGAGCGACTTCTCGGCCGGCGAGAGCCGGTCAAACATCGTTGCGCCCGAAACGAAGGCGGTCGTACCGAGCGGCACCGTCATTTCTTCACCCGTGCCGTCGTCGTCTGTCAGCCGGGATGGAGGAAGAGGGCCGGGGTGTGAGGCGACGAATGGGGCTAATGCAGCACGACAGAGATTCAGGACGCACAGCGGACGGTCTGTTTTGGTCCCTTGGGCACCTCGATCGCGTACAGCGTCGTCACCTTGGGCGGGCACAGGTCGTACAGAGCAGCATCGATATGCCACCGGTAGAAGCGGGTCTACAGCCGACGATGAGGTAATCGTCAGCAGCAGGACGAGAAGTGGCCGTCGAAAAGCATAGACGCACAATTCCCTTGGCCTCATCCTCTTCCGAGACGACCGTTTTGTGGAACGTCTTGTGATGCGGGTGCTTAAGCTTGGCCTCCTGCCTCGTGCGCAGTAGCATCAACGTCAGTCGCACATTCCTCTCATTGGTCTCCCATGCGGGCAAGCCGCGAAACGCACAGCAAGTCCCTCGTAGTTGTAAATGGTCCCGTTGCCAATGACCTGGACCTGTGGCACGCGGGGAATCGTCTTGAGGTCCGGGTGAAGGATAGACTTGGTCTCGCCGCCCGTCTTGTTGTTGCCGTGACCGTAGCTCTGCCGGCAGAGGCTGGATAGTCAGCGAGGGGGCTGCTGATGGCAAACGTGACAATCAGAGGGAGGTGGCGCACCTCGGATGTTGGGTCGAACATCTGTTTGTGTGGCCGAGACACGTCGAATGAGAGTCGAGGCGAGATGGCAAGGGTCAGCCGACGCTTCCCGAAGCTTGACCTCGGCCCTTGGCGCAGCAGCCCCCCAGCCCCGCGCATGCTCGCCGCGCCCGAGAAGCGAGTATAAGATCGACGCACCTTGGTTAGCTTGTACTGAGCCTCGGGGCTGACGTTCTGGTTCTTAAAGAGGAGGCACGAGTGCTGTGAGGTGAATGAGTGCGGGGTCGTCAGTCAAGATCGGACGAGATAGGGCGAGATGGGAAAGAGGGGCCGAATAAGTACCTTGTACAGCAGCTCTTGGATCTGCCGGTCGCGAAGCCATTGCGTCTGGTCAGTATCTGCTCATGGGGGCGTAAGAAGGATGAACTGACCTGGTGGAGCGTGTCCTCACTGGCTGACTCGAGGTCGACGCCCTCAACCTGCCGGCCAAAGGTCGCGAAGTGGGCCGGGTCGGCCGACGGCGGAAGCGGGAGGGGCGAGAGCTTGAGCTTCTGTGGCTCAGGGGCTACAATCGCCGGAGCTGGTGAGAAAGGCCGGGGGGTGGGAGTCGAGAGCTGAATGGGAACGGCAGGAGAGACGAGCATGGTGATGGTGGGGGATGGTAGGAAGAAGGTGGCGGATGGTGGGAGCGTGGTCGCCTCTTAAGAGCAGCAGGGTGCGATAAGGAGTTGCCGGCGGTCGGAGGAGGCTCGCCCGAACCGGCGCCCTTTGGCAAGCCAGCGAGTGATGTGGCTGGCCTCCACTTTCTTCGGACGCACAGCTCGACGCCCCAAGCCTCCTCCGTTCTCTCGGAGATCTCTACCAGCTTATCTTCGGCTCAAGGTCCTTGACAACCGGAGGGTCGGGAGACGCCGATCGGGGCGACTGCTGCGCGCGAGGCGAACTCGCGCTGGTCTTCAGTCATGCCTGAGCTTATCCGCCCGCCGCCCGCATTGCTCCTTCGTCTCATCCCTTCACACAAGGATCCTATTCACAAAGCATATCTAGATACTAGTTTGAGCTCAAGAGTACGTCTCTGGCTCATCTTTCCCGCCCGAGAGCTCACCCTCTGCTCTCGTGCAACACAACGTTCGCGACACCGCCCGGCTAGCTCCGAGCACGCCTCCTCACCCATCGATCATCTTAGCCTACTATCTTGCAACGATGCTGGATTCATCAACAGACAGTCCAATCTCTACACAGGCACTCGCGAAAGGGGGCGTCGCCGTCATCACCGGTGCCGGGTGCGTACCCTCGTTCTCGTTTCAGCCGGGGGGTTGATGGTCGAGTTCGTCAGCTAGCTGACGCATGACGCCCTACCTCTCACCTTGCTTCTGCCGAACAGCTCTGGGTGAGGCTCACTCCTCATCTCGCCTGTCAGCTTCGCGAAGAGCTAATTCTACATGCTGCCGCTCTCTTCCCTGCCTTCCCCTGCGCACAGCATTGGTCTCGCAGCGGCCCAAATTCTTGCCGACCGCGGCCTCCGCCTTGCCCTTTGCGACATCGATCTCGAGCAGCTTCGCAAAGCAACTGGCGGTCTCCGCTCCAAAATCGGTGACGGGCAGATACTGCTGTATGCGGCCGATGTCAGCGACATGAAGCAGGTCGAGGCCTTCCGGTACGGCTCTTCAGCTAACTCCGGCAGAACGCTCGCGCACTGACCCGACTCTACGCTCTGCACCCCCTTTGACACCAAAGGGATGCGACACTCGCACACTTCGGCTCAATCAATATCCTCATGCTCAATGCCGCCGTCGTGCGAGGCGGACCGACGTTCGCGACGGACGACGGTGACAGCTCTGATCTGTTGAGCGACTGGCGCAGGCTGCTCGACGTCAACCTCTTTGGCGTCGTCAATGGCACGCAAGCTTTCGTCCCGACCTGTGCGTAGCTTCCGCTCCATTTATTCAGAGGTGCGACACGACTGACAAAATGAAGTATCCGCCGCTAGTGATCAAGCAAAAGGAGCCATCGGTCGTCGTTGTCACTGGTTCGAAGCAAGGTTTCACGTGCCCGCCGTTTGTTCTAACCGTCATTCACGTATACGTTCAGCCTTGTCCTGACTCACTTTCTACTCGCAGAGGAAACGCAGCGTACAACGTCTCAAAGGTGCTTCTCCTCCCCTGTGACTGCTCGCTGCGCTGCATTTGATCCCTAGAGCTGATGCGCAGATGGCGCCCCTGCTTTTGACAGGCGGCTGTCAAGTGCATGACGGAGCAGCTCGCACATGAGCTCCAGCAGAAGGGCAGTCACTGCTCGGCCCATCTCTTTGTGCCAGGTATGACGATCCTCTGCTGTTCTATCTGTTGCGAGCGCTTACGGACTTCCTCGCCTTCGCTGTAGGCTGGACGCACACCGGGTTCGTCAAGCACAGGTGGTCATTCTGGGCTTCAGATCACCCAGCTGACGTCTTCACCAAATCTCGACAGGATGACAACCGGCGGCGATATGGCTCGTGACAAGGCACCGGGCGCCTGGACGGCCGAGCAGACGGTTGGCTTTATGCTCGACCGCCTCGTCAAAGGCCACTTCGTACGTCCTCATCCTTTCAACAGCATCCGTAAGCCCTGTCGGCTGACCACAAATCTATCTATGGGGCAGTACATCATCGTCCCTGACAACGAGACCTCTGAAGAGCTCGACCGACTACGCATGGCCTGGAGCGCGAGGGACGCCGTCGAGGGTCGGCCGGCGCTCTCCCGGTGGCATCCAGAGTATAAGGCGGAGTTTGAAGCGTTCGTCAAAGAGGGGCTTGGTCGGGGGGAGGCTTAATAAGCCCGCTTGACGTCTACTGGGTGAGACGATGGCCTACTTTGCAGGACTTGTCAAGTTCGTCAGCTTGCACAGTCTCCTACTGGGTTCCAGGGCTGGCTTCTCTCGCAGTGCAGGCTCGGGGGCGGGCGGATGCTGCACCGAGGGATAGCTTCTGAGACGAATAAGTCGGCCAATCTGGGTCAGCAGGTCAGCTGTCTACAGGTGGCGCTTGTCTGCACGCAGGAGGGTCGGCCGGCCGATCGCAACATGAGCATGTTCCGAGATCGCAGCATGAGCACATGGAAGTTGGTAAGAATCACAGAGGGTCTCGTACAGAAGTGGGTCGTGACTGCACAAGAAGAGCGAGCATATTAGCTGAGAAAATGAAAAGGGGCGAAGAGCAAAGAATACTCACTAGTCGTTCTGATGGCACACGGGTCGTTAGCCAGGAATTGAATTCGTCATCAAGGCCTGTCGACAGCAGCGTCGGCCTCGCCTCGCTCTAGTGCGACCCGCTCGAGCCCACCGACGAAGCCCAAGATCGCCCGCTCTCTCTCATCTTCCTTCGCTCCAAAACCGTCGGCGTCTGCCCGACCGGGGTGCGAAGGAAGAGAGGCGATAGTGATGCTTGCGCTGCGTGAGCGAGTGCCCGGGTGAGCGACAGGCGTAGCGGTGCCAGAGTACGGAGGAGTCGGGGGGTGAAAGAACATCCGGTTAGGACCAACAGCCTGGCTGGCGTCCGTTCCGTTGCCTTCGTCGTCGTTGTCGTCGTCGTCGTTGTCGTCTTCAGATGCCGACTCGGAATCAGAGGCCGATTCGGACTCAGAGGCAGAAGTCTCCCGGCCGGAAGACGACGCGCCATCATCCTCGGAGCCGGTGTAAGAAGACTCGGACGGCGGCGGCGAGCGGTGCTTGACGGGGGCGGGCGAGGGCGGGCGGCTTTTGCGAACAATGACAACGACGTTGTCAGGGTCGTCCTTGTCGTCTGCCGCGCTTGCTGACGGGGGAGCGCCAAGCGTGCCGCCGGCGGCTGACCCGCGGCGAGAGGCGATAGCGTCTGGCGAAGCATCCTTGAAAGTTGACCCTGCGCCAAGCGTCGGCGTGTTCGTACCGCTTGGTGATGAACTCGAACCGGGTGAGACGAGTCCAGCGGGGCTGACCGACCGGTTGCGCCCTTGCCGACCGATGCGGAGCAGGCCGCCGTTCTTCTTCTCGCCCACGTGCGACTCGGCGTCGCCAGCCCCGGTAGACTGAGCCTGCGTCGAACTGAGTGCGGCAGCCGCCATGGACGGTTCCATCGAGCCGCTCGTCGTCGCGCTCGAGCTCGACACGCTCGAAGCAGAGCTCAAGCTTCGCAGCTTCTTGAGCATCTTGCGCCCACCCTGGAGGACAAATGTCCCCAGATCTGGCACCTCGCCTGGCCCTCCTCCTGATCCACCAATTTGGCCGGAGGCAAGCCGGTCGCGTTCGGCATACGAGGCTTTGTAGGCCTCCCACTCCTCGTCCGTCATAGCGACCCACTGGACGCCGTTACCGTTGTTTCGCCCCCCACCGCTCGAGCCGGAGGTCGAGCCCTGCGAGTGTAGAAGGGCGCAACGGGAGGCGACGCCGAGCGAGATCGAGTGCCGGCGCTCGGGAGCCGGAGGCAGTGGCGCAAAGTGAATCTTGGACGGGCATGCGGCATGCTCGGGTGCGGAGTTGGTGACGGCACCCGAGGAAGGCGAGTGAGCGCCATTGCCGTTGTTGCTGCCCGCGCCGCCGGGGTCAGTTGCGTCGGCAGAACCTGATGCTGTTGTTGCCGGCGCCGGCGCTGAATGCGCGACAGTTGACGAGCCCGCTGTCTTGTTGAGCAAGATGCCGCCCTTGTGCGCTGTTGCGGGCGCATCGCCGCCGGACCCGGTCTTGCCCGAAGAGCCGGCTTCGCTCGAGTCTTGGCGCGAGATCGTCGGGATCGAGGTGCTCCCCATCGTCGACGACGAAGAGGAGTCGAGCTTGGGGAGTGAGGGTGATGGCGGGTGCGCAGGGGACGAGGCGGATCGGGCGAGGTTGACCGCCATCTTGTGGGAAGGACGGCGAGGGAGAAAGAAGGAGCTGAAGCCCATTGTCCGCAACGAAGAGGGGGTGGGGAGGCGTCAGCCCGTGCATAGAGGAGGCGACGGCCGAAGCGATGGGAAAGGTTGAGGACGCACCGACCCGGGCTTTTTCTACTACCGCCTTCAACTGCTTGTCAGATTCAGGCGGATCGGCTCGGAACGGCCGCTCTCGAAGGACCGGCGAGGTCTTGCTTGGCGAGAGGTCGGGCGACGTCGAGCGAAAGAGGCGGACGACGACCGGCGGGGCTCCCTTTCAGACCCGGACGCTCTTGGGCTGGCCGCTGGGATTGTCGCCCGAAACGAGTCCGTCTGGAGGCCTTCTGCGAGAGCGCACTGACTTGCTGAGACAAGGTCGTACAAGTCGAGATGTAGAGCGACGGAGGTCGAGAGGGAGCCAGCTTCGTCGGCAGGGACAGCCGGGCGATTTCGGCGGCGTGCGACGCGTGCGGCCGGAGAAGGACAGCATGCTCGCCGTCCTGCTCCTCATCGTCCGACCAGCACCCTCCTTCACCCGAGCCCGCGCATTGCTTCGGCCAGCTCATCGACGCCTGCCAGACCGTTCCTTCGCCGGACTCTCCTCACAACCGACTCAGGAGCTCCTGGAGTTCCCTCGTCAGCTAGCGCCCCCGGCCCTCTCCCCTTCGCCGGCCCCGCCCTCTCAGCCTGCTCCCTGTTTCTCGCTAGCCATGGCCTTCCCCCACCAGAAGCCCCGCTCGAGGACTGGCATCCGGCTTCAGATCTGGCGCTGGCGGGCGCTGATCGAGTCGACGTTCGGGCTCGGGATGATGGACCCGTGGGAGGTTGTCATCATCTGTGCGTCCCTCCCCCGGGTCTGAACAGCCAGCAAGCGCGCCGCTGACCCACGACACCTGCTCACTTGGCTCGCCTCAAAGACCTGACGGTCCTCCTCTCACTTGTCCTCCTCGCCTACACCATCTTCTTCTACCTCCCGCTTCACATCAACTTCCTCCGCCGGCGGGCAGCCTTCTACGCACTCGGCGATGAGTCGGGCGTCTTGCTCGGTTCGGGCGGAATCGAGCTCGTGAGGGGCTGGGTGAGGTCATTAGGAGCCGAGAGGGCTGCTGAGGGGATCAAGGAGGGCGCAGCAGAGGTCGCCGGTGAGCTGTCGGGGGCAAAGGAGGCGGTCGCCCAGGTCGCAGCAACGACGGCCGACGCGCTCAGGAGTGCCGCCGAGCTTTAGTGCTCGACTCTGCCCTCGCTGCTAGGCACACCGGTCGCTCGCGGTCGTTAGGTTCGCCTCTGGACACCACTACTCATCAAGGCCAACGCAACGCCTTTCGCCTGGCCAATCGCTCGACTGCACCCTACTTTACATTTAATACGCGGTCGGGCGACAACCGCCCTCTTGAGCATTGTTCCCAAATGGTACTCGGCTGCACGTCGGCCCAAGGCTCATCCAGACTCTCGCATGTCGCTTCGTTCAAGCCCTTCCGAACATGCAACGGAGCCGTTCGGCGGTACTATCCATGAACCCCCTTTGACGAAAACTACCTTCATCCCGCCAATTATTGCACTGACCTGACGACGGCCGGCACATCATCCACCCACATGTCCGCTCGCTGATACGCTAAATGCCTTGCTTCACTTGAGGCCTCCCGATCTTCTCCTCAGCTTGTTGCAGAGCTTACCAGACCTAGCCGAGCGGTTGACCGGCGGCCAAAGATAGCGACGGTTTGCGATTGGCCTGGTAGGAGGACGCTTCGAGTAGCACGAGCGGTCGGGAACCAGTCAATCGTCCGTCACGTCACAAGCACCGGAGCGACCTGGACCTGGCGTTCGGCTCGGATGCAGACAAATTGGGACGCGATAGGCCATCTGCTTCCGGGGGTTGACCAACGTGTTGACGATTCTGTATCGACCCGATCTGACTGTCTCGTGTCGCTGAAAGTCAGTCACGAGTGCCGTGCGTTTCACGTCGATTGAGGATAAGCGAGCGGGCACTCATGCGCTCTGGTCGCCGCGAGCGAGCGGTGCGGGGTGAGCCTGTCGCAATGCGCGCTGGCCGGGCATGCACGAACAGGTGACGGCGGCCTTCGATGGCCGCGAGCCCGCCGTTCCCTCGCTCGCGCCTCTCTACGTGGCCCGACGGGGTCAGGCTGCCGTTGGCCGTCCTCGTGCGGCCTCTGCGTGCCGCCTCTGCTTGTAGTGCGATGGTCACCTCGGTTCTATTTTCCGGGCGACGGCTGCAGCGAAGGAGAGGGGCTCCGAAGAGACATCCGCAGCAGCAGCGAGGTCAACACGCGCGCGCTACCTTGCCGCCTGCGGCGGGGCCAACCGCCTCCTCTCCCTGCTCCTTCCCTTCATCCCTTCATACCCTTTCGGCACGCCAGGCTCTCGACGCTCTCGTCCGGTCGCGCTCCTTCCTTCTCGTTCTCGTTCTCGTTCGTCCCGCCATGGACGGCACCATGGCCGACCGCCCGCGCTCGTTTCCTGCGCCACCAACGGCGCCGGCACCGCACGGCGCGCCTCGCGGGGCGTCATCGGCAGCTGCTGCAGGAGGCGGCGCCCTTGCTCGTGGCAGCTGCTCTTCGCCCTCCAGCAGCAGCAGCAGCAGCAGCAACGGCACTTGCTCAGCCCAGTCGACAACCGCCCGGCCCTCCTTCTCGCCTCCCCTGCCTGCCATGCGCGCCCGCTCGGCGGTCCACCAGTCGTCCGGCAGCGGCGGCGGCTCGTCGACGCGCTCCTCCTCGTCGGCTTCTTCATCCGACTACTGGGATGAGGACGAGTCGAGCCGCAGCGGCTTACGGCTAAAGGCCAACGACGGCACGTCTCGACGGACATCGACGGCAACGAGCGCGACGAGTGCCAGCTCGTCTGACGACGAAGATGACGAAGGCGAGGTCTCACCGGCAAGGAAGAGGCGTCTGCAGCAGCTCGCAGGAGCGCCGACACCGACAACGACCGCGGGGGGGCGTCCGCGCGCTTTCTCGGACCCGCGGTCGGCGGAGCCACCGGCCGGCGATCCGACCCCAAGCACCTCAAGTGGCAGCTTGCGGGTAATCGCTGAGCTTCGGCAGAACGAGCAGGAGCAGCCGACGGCGGGCCCTAGCAAAGCTCGTCGACCGGCACCCGCGCCCTCGCCCTCCCTTGCTGCCGCCGCTCCCATTGAGGACGACCTCGAGCTCGGCCTGCTCGCTGATAATCCCGACACGCCTGCATGGGAGGACGAGAATCAGCGTTCAGCTTCTTTCGAACGGAGGCTTGCTGGGTACGGCGGCCGGCCTGATTTCTTGTCAGAACCGTCCTCACAGGTCGCTTCCTCGTCTCGGACCTGGCGGGATTCTTCCGCCCCAGGGCTGATTCTGCCGCTTCACGCGGCTCGTCAACCATCTACATCCGGCCGTTGGCGCTCGCCTTCACCCAGCGAGCCGTGGGACGGCCCCTCGTCGCGCCCGCAGTCGCTGCTCGAATCGCTGCGGCAAGCACTAGTGCGGGCGAGTCCTGCGCCGTTCGAGGGTGCGCTCGCCTACTCGCTTCTCTACGAGGCCAACTTGCCACTCTCAGCCCCGTTAATCTCGCCGGAAGATGTCTGGTCCTCGACTGCCCACCGACACACCGCTTCAATATCGGGCAATTCACCCGGCTCGCCCTCAGCCACCTCCCTCTCCACCAGCGCCAAGCTCCTCCGCTCAACCGCCCTCATCGTCTTCCCGGCGGTGGCCTACTTCACCATTTCAGTCGCCGGCCTTGCTCTCGCTGGCAATCTCTTCTTCCTTTTCGGCCGGCTGCTCGGCTTCTACACGGCCGCGTACCGGGCGTGCTTCTGGGCGATGATTGCCGTCGCCGCGGGCCTCTTCTACTACTGCGGCGTGGGTCCTTCCTTACCTCTGTCCTTTCTCTTTGGTATATCTCGCTAATATTCACTCTTTCTCTCGTTGCGGACGACAGTTCTGGATGGTCATCAAAATCGGCCGCCACCTTTCGGCTCTTTGGGGCTTCGACCTCGATTGGTACGAGCGACCGCTCGCGCCTTGGCTCGGCCACACTCGGTTGTCATTTTACTCGCCGGCGCCGCCACCGACAACGAATTTGAGCGTCAGCTCAGATTGGAGCAGTCGGTCGAACGACCGGACTGCCGGCTTGGGCGGCTCGTGACGAGCCAGGCTCAAGATAAGTTTCCAACGGCACCCTTTGCCCCACGCCTTGAAATACAACATGCGGCCTCACGGCCAAGCAGCAGCGGGTCAGGCGCCTCCCAAATTTTATTCGCCGAGCCGCCAGCAAAAACCACAGCAACCTCGCCGCAGCTTCGTCTTTGCCAGTGTGTAGGCGGCCTGCGCCCTCAGGCTCTCCAACACCGTCAACAGCGCCTGGAGCGCTCGTAGCGACTGTCAGAGCTGGCTTTCACTCAGACATCGCCTCTCCTTACACACTTAATCATGGGCGATTCACGGGCGCTCTATCCCCGTCGTGCTGGGCACGGAAGGCCATGTCTTTGGTGGGCTTTGGGCGGGCATACATGCACCCCCTTCTGACGGATGTCCTGGTCCGAAAGAACCCCCCGTCTGACACGACTGCACTCTGAAAGATTGACCCACATATTCCCGATTCAAAGGCGCCGATGACCGCTCAATCGGGTCTAGATACCCGAAAGCTGGCCTCTCACACCCCTCGAGTCAATGGCAGGCGAGAAGGCCTCGCCGTCTCAGCAGCTCCTGTTCGCGGCGGTTGCCCAATTAACTCTCGTCGACCCATCTTCCTGGTGGACGGTCCTGATCGGGAGAGCGAAGCCATCCATCGTAGCGCGCGACAACATCAGGATTGAGTAACTGGTCAACCCCTTCATTTAACAAGCCCCAGCCAGTACGACCCGCGATGGCTGACTGTAGTCGGCCGATTGGCATTGAGCGTGACGGAGGAGTCCGCTTCGGACCGTGTGAGGAGCAGTAGCGAAAAGCGGAGAGGCGGACGGCGGTCTGGCCTGGTGAACACCGTCTGCGCGAAGCAACCGGGCCGGGCCGAGTGGGAATGTCTTCGAAAGCCTGAGCGCTGAGTTGGTAGGTGGTGCCAGCCGCCCGCTGATTGACCGAGGAGGGCCCGGACGACGATCCCGCTGACGTCGACGCCCGGCTGATCTCGTGCCCCGATTGCCTTTGGTGGTCCGGCCATCTGAGAGAGCTAAAGCACGGTCTTGCGGAACCGCCCGCCCGCACGTTTAATCAAGAGCCTACCCACTGGACGCGCGCTCCCGACGCTCGGCATCCGGCGCGCACGGTCGGGTCTTGCGTTCCGTCTAAGGCAGTTTGGACGATCTCGAGCGTGAAGGTAAAGGGTTAGGGCTTTCACCAGCCGGCGTCGGCCTTGAAGCTCTTCTTGCCCTTCTTGCCCTTCTTCTTTGGGACGGGCGAGGCGGCCGGCGTCGCTGCGACCGAAGCGGTGGGCTACATTGGACAAAGGAAACGGATGGAGATCAGCAACGATCGGTTTTAGCAGCGCTTGTCTGCGACATCAAGCCCCGAGGCCAAGCCGGGCGGCTCGCGCCCCGGGACGAGCGTTGTGAGAGGGAAGGAAGACGCACCCCATCCGCGAGCTCAGCAGGGGATCGGACGAGCCCCTGCCCGTGCTCGTCGTCGTCGTAGGCGTCGCCCTCGCTTCCGGCAGGTGGAAGGTGGGCCGAGGAGGGGAGGGGCGAGCCGTCGGGCTGGAGCGACGGCTGGCCGAGCGAGGTAAGTTTCCTGTGCGGGCGGGCGACCGGAGGGGAGACGCGAGTCAGCCTCAGAGTAAAGAGGGGGGGGGGGGGCGCAGCCTTAAGCTTGCTCGGCAGGGAAGGCGGCATGCGCAAGAGCGCAACCGCCATTCGAGGGAGAGATGGTTGTGAAGGCGTCAAAGGGAGCGAGGAAGGGGAACGCACGACTCGGCCAGCCGAAGTGTCTGGGCGTACAAGGCGAGCTCGGCCTCGCTCGGCTGAGTCCGGTCGACGACAGGCTCGGGACTGGCTGGACGCCTGATAAGTCGAGTACGAGCCGAGGAAGGGGTGAGCACCGGGGGGTGAGGGGAGGGCCGCCGTTGGATGTCAGTCCTAGTGAGCGAAGGAAGCAGGGGCAGGGTTACGCCAGGAGGGAAGGGGGACGGACGGCGAGCTCGCCTGGGCAGGTTCGTTTGCCGGTCGAAGAAGCGGAGCCGTCTCGGCCTGCCGGCGCGCAGAGCAAGCGTGTCAGTCTTGGGATTCCTCGCAGACATCGACATCTTGCGCCGCCTCGCTCGGAGGATGAAGAGGAAGGCCCAGCGCCATCTCGCGCATCTTCTGGGCAGAGGAGGACATGAGAGCCGGGGACGCACGGCATCCTTCTTTCGTGCGCCGCAGCAGCCAAAGAGATCAAAGAGTCCCATCGCTGATATTGTTCAGCTGATTGTGTCGAGGTCTTGTCGTTGTTGTCGAAGGAGGGCGATGGCTTTCGGTTGCTCGTCGAGCGGCGACCCTTCCGGTTGACCGAGTCTTCGACGGCCCTCTCTCGCGCCCCCGCGGCCGAGGAAAACGCCTGCGCGCGCGCAGCGGCCCCCCTCCGCCGGCTCTCGTGACGGCTGCTGACGTCGGCAGCGTCGCTCTTCGCCGATGCCGACCAAGGGGCGAGGGCTGTTTCGGGCTCGGACTTTCCTGCTGACCCATCATCACCAGCGACAGGCAACCATGTCGGACAGGACAAGCGAGACCCTCCATGACGGCTCGCAGCCAGCAAAGACCATGGCTGAGCTCAAACCGGGTGGGACTACTGCTGCTGCTCTCCAGCGTCCGGCCCCGACGACCGCCCCTTCTTCCTCTTCGCCCACCGCCGCCGCCGTCATCGAGGACCCTCCCTCCCAACTCTACACCATCGCCGCCGCCCCGACGCTCCAGGATCTTCGGGCGCCCGGTCCCGGCGGAGCCGAGATGATGGCCGCGAGGCGGACGAGGAGTCGGACGCTGAGCATGAGTCGGGATCCGAGGGAGGCGGCGTTGGGCAGGGCGCTGAGTCGGGTCGCGAGCCCGTGAGTCCTACCCACTTGCGTCCGTCCTGCTTGCATCTTGACTGCACGAGCTATATCTGGGAGCTGGCTGGCTTGCCTGAAAGATGTCTGGATTCTTTTCGTCGTCTCTGGCATGCCAGCTGGACGGCGTCGCCAGCTCCTAGTCTGTGCGAGACCTTCCCCTCGGCACGGCCACCCAACTGACTCCCCGCCCCCCCTTCTCTTCCCCTTTTACCCTTCTACCCCGCTTTCTGCTCCTCGCCCGCCCCCACCAGTCCCCAGGTCGGCCTCTTTGGCGACGTCTCTCCGGCCTTCGACGACCTCTCGGGCCTCGCGCCCCCTCTCTCGGCCGAGGAGGCCGAGCGGGACGAGCGACGACGGGTGGCCGAGCTCGAAGGCGGCTTCCTCAGGAGGGGCTCGTCGATCAACAGTGGGGCAGGGGCTGCCGGATCAGGGGGTCAGGCGAGGCCGACCGGGATCGCAGAGGATGTCGAGGAGGGGCATCAGGGGAGTGAGGGGCATGAGGGCGAGTTAGAGGGGGAGAAGGACGAGGTGTGGGAGGTCAGCTGGGACGGACCGGACGACAAGTCGAACCCCAAGGTGCGTCTCGCACGTCCCTCGGCCCCAGCGAGCACCTCGTCCCTCGCTGAACAAGTCTCTTCTTCTACCTTCCTCCCCTTCCCTTCCCCTGCCTGGCCGTAAACACACAGAATTGGTCTCCGGCCTTCAGGTGGTACCTGACCGCCGCCGGTGGGATCCTCGTCCTCAACGCAACGTTCGCGAGCAGCGCCCCTTCAGGCGTCATCCCCCAGATGGTCGTCGCGTTCGACATGAGCCGCGAGGTGGCGACGCTGCTGATCGCCATCTTTGTCGGAGGTGCGTTTGCCCGCGTTTGGCCTGCTGCTGCGAGTGTGCCTTGGCGTTCCGGCAGCGGTTGGCGATCAAGGACGTTGAGCAGACCGCAGGGGCTGATCAACTTCCCTTTTCTGACTTTTGTTACTCCCTCTCCGCTCGCATAGGATACTGCCTCGGTCCGCTTGTGCGTCATGATCCTGAGTCTGTGTCGAAACTCTTCTGCTCTCACACATCTGACGAGCCCTCTTATCCTCGGCACTCTGCAGATCTGGGCGCCGCTTAGCGAGGTGCGTCATCTCTTCAAAATCGACGACTACCAAGAGCCAAATGCTAAAGGATCTTTTGCCTTTCTGCCCCTCTGGCAGGTATACGGTCGGCGCATCACCTTCCTCGTCTCGTTCTTTGTCTACTGGATGTAGGTCGCCCTCCTCGCTTCTTCTCGCCGCTATATAAACGTTTATCCTGACTCCTCTTTCCCCCTTTCGGCGCAGGTTCCAAATCGGCTGCGCGCTCGCCCCGAACACAGCCGCCATCATGCTCTTCCGCTTCTTCTCGGGCGCCTTTGCCGCCTGCCCTCTGACAAACGCTGGTGGCGTAATCGGAGATATCTGGGACAGCGACCGGCGTGGCATCGCCATGGCGTTCTTCTCATTGGCGCCGTTTGCTGGCCCGGCGATCGGACCGATGGTCAGCGGGTACATGGCCACGGCGGGCGTCCCCTGGCCGGACCTCTTCTGGTGCGACGCGCTTCTCGCTCATTCCTTTCGAATCCAGAAGAGGCTGACCCCTCAGCCTTCACTCGCAGGGTCACCTTCGCCTTCGCCGGGCTTTGCTTCTTCATCATCCTCTTCACGGTTCCCGAAACCTACTCGCCCAAGATCCTCGCCTCAAAGGCCGCCGCCCGGCGCAAAGCAACCGGCGAGTCTCGATGGTACGCGCCCCTCGAACGACAGAGCGTGCGCTGGCAGGACCGGGTCCAGAACATTCTGGTCAAGCCCTTTGCGATGCTGTTCAAGGAGCCGATGCTGTTGAGCGTGACGCTGTACATGTCTTTCGTCTGTGAGTCTGCTCCATTCCGCCTCATATCCCACTCGACTTAGCTGATAGCCCTCTCCTCGCCCGTGCTCCACAGATGGCATCCTCTACCTCCTCTTCGAGGCGGTCCCGATTGTCTTCTCCCAGCCTGAGCCGGTCGGCCACGGCTTCAGCGAGGGCGCAACTGGTACATACTTCTCCTCCTCCTCCTCCTCCTCCTCCTCCTCCTCCTCTCTCGCACTCCTCCGGCAGGCGGCTGATCTGCTCCCTATTTGCACGGCAGGCCTGATGTTTCTCGCCCTGTTCCTTGGTGGCGCGGCCGCAGTTGGCGTCTACATAGGATACTTCAACCCGCGTTACGTCAAGAAACACCACGAGGTACTCGAAAAGGGCGGCATGATGGTCGCGCCCGAGGTCGTACGTCTACGGCCTTCCTCTCCACTCTGTCCTCTTAGCCTCTCTCGCACTACAGGGCGGACATACAAGTAAGCAAAGACTGACCAAGCTTTTGCGTCATTCTGCAGCGCCTCGAAATGGCTCTCGTTGGCGCGGTGACCTTCCCCAGTGCGTCCCTTTCCTGTCGCCATCATCATGTACTAGCTGATCCCTCAAAACTCATGTCTTCTTCAGTCGCTCTCTTCTGGTTCGGATGGACAAGCTTCTCAAGCATCTCGTGCGTGGATTTCTCACTCCGACGTCGACGTAGCGTCGAAGCCTTTCGAGCATTTGCTTTCGGCTAACCCATACCCACTCTGTAGATACTGGTCGCCTCTCCTTGCGCTCGGCCTTCTGGGCTTCTCGATCTTGTTCCTCTTCCTCGCACTCTTCAACTACATTATCGGTCATTCCTCCTGAATCCTGTGCCCTGCTTTGGCTGTAGGCTTACTAGGTGTTTTGGCGTCGTGCAGATGTCTACTTGTTTGCGGCCGCTTCCGCTCTCGCGGGTAATACCGTCTGCCGGTCGGCATTTGGCACAGGATTTCCCATGTACGTCCCTCATCCTGCGCTCGCAGCCTGACGTCGTGCACATCGACAATAACTGACAAGTTGTTCTTACCCTGCCGCTCTGCAGGTTTGCGACGCAGATGTTTGAGGTTCGACCGCTCAATCCTCAGTGATGCAGACCGTTGGAGGCTAACAAGCTGCTTTCGACTTCTCTCTCGCCACCGCCGCCAGACGCTCAATCCCCGTATCGCTTCGACCGTCCTCGGAGCCATCGCAGTGGCCTTCGTGCGTCCTTTCCCCTGCACTGCGCCTCGGCTAGGATGCTCGACTAACGCTTGCGCCGCTACTTTGACAGATGCCCGTCCCCTTCTTGTTCATCAAGTTTGGTCCGCAGCTCCGCGCTCGCTCGCGCTACTCGCCGCACGCCAAGAAGAAGTAGGTGCCTTCGAAAAGGCTCTCACGCACGCCTTGCTGCTCAAGATCTCTCATAGACGCCGCGTTTGCGCTGGCCTACAACCTTAATATCTGCAAGCTCATCATCTATTGCATGCACCTGCTGATCGATTCGCGCGACTAAAAATGTTGTACGCTCTGTGAGCGCAACCATCAAGTCCTCTCCGCAGCGGACCCTCACGGCGCCGGCCTGACCGGTCCCTCGCTCCACCCGATCGACATTGGCCTGAAAGCGCGCACCTCGCCGCTGACAAGGTTTCCGAGGCTGAATTCCCCCGACCGCGTCAATGGTGAGCCGCCAACGTTGGCCTGGAGCACGCGGACGGGATCGGCGCCTCTTCCCGTCCAGTCTTCAATGACAATGGCTGTGTGGCCGGTTGTTGGATTGCCAGCTGTCGAGGTCGTCGTCGAGCCGTCCGAATAGAAGCCCTTGAACGTCGAGTGCACGAACTGGAGGACGTCGCCCCGGCGGATGCGTCGCTCAGGTCCCCAATTGACGTTGCCGTCGACATTGACGTAGACGACCTCACCAAAGCTGATGCCGATTGCCTCAGCCAGCCCTGCCGAGGGGTTGCCGCCGCTCTCGACGACGAGCGCAGCTGAGACCTCCTTGAGCGCATGGTCGGCAAGGTCCCAGCACTCGCCTCGTCCAACGACTTTCCCTTCGCGGGTCTCGGCCCAGGCAGCAACACGCTCGCCGTACTGCTCAGCCGCATCTTGAAGCTCGATGACCGTCCTTGGCCGAGGGGGCGCCCTCTGCTGCTGGGTGATGCGCGGCGCACGGACGGGGATGCCGGCACCCCACTCGATACGGACGAATGAGCGCGAGCGATCGCCGTACAAGATACCGAGGTTGAGTTCGCTTGGCCCTCCGCCGCTGCTGAAGTGCCCACCGGCAGCGAGCGTCGCGTGCGGCAGGCAAAGGAGCGGCTCAGGCAGTGCGAGCGGCTGTCGAGTGAACCACTGCGTACCGAGGTCAAGCTCAGCCTCGGTCATATTGACCGCTTGCGGACATGGCACTGTCAGTGTGAAGGCCAAAGGCGGCGGTGTCGCTGGACGAGGCGGCGCTCTTGGCATCGCCGTCGCCGGCGCGAGACCAAGCTGTCGTTGAGGAGGTGGGGGAGGCCGACTAGATGCGGCGGTCGGCGGCGAAGGGCGTCTCGAAGGTATTGGAGGCGGCTTGCGGGATGCGCCGACGGAAGCGACACTTGCAGAGGGCGGCCGAGGTGGGGTCCCGTGCTCTGCTGCATCTGCCAAGGGTGGTGCCTGGCTGCTAGGCCGTCTCGCAGGGAGTCTCGGCGGAGGTCGCGGGTTCGAAACCTTTGATATCGCAGGACCTGGGGCTTTGCTGGAGTTTGTATGCTGCGGCGATAGTTGCATCGTTTCCATTGCCGGTAATCCCTGCGCGCTGCTTGCCAGCTGCCGGCCCTCTGGCCTTGGGGTCGGCGCCGTCAAACTCGGAAGAGCCGCAAAGTTGGCCGCTTTCATTGGTTCGCTTGAGAGTTCGCTCCCAGCAGGTGCGATCCCGGCCAAGCCGCGGCCCTTCAAGGCAGCCATTCGATCCTTGAGCGAAGTGTACGTCGGCTCTGGGTCTTCCTCCCTTGGGTTCAACGCGATAGCCCGGGATGTCGCCTGGTGAGCGTGAACCGGATCAGCCATCTTTTGTGGCGGAGGAGCACGACTTGTAAAGCAGGGTACTGATGGCTCGACGAAACGCTTACATCTGACGTGCGCGAGGTAGCCGCTGCAACAAACGATTCCGAGCACGGCTGGAAGGGAGGTGCTGTGTCATTGCTGACGCACGGCCTCGTCGCGAGCGGTATCGGTGGCGGTGCCGAAGCAATAAGATGCTGTCGAGCGTGCCCGGAAACCTGGTCAGCGATCGCTTCGTTCGAGAGGAAGTGAGGCGCGTCGCGATTCACCTCACCATCCGACTCAAGGAGGTCGAGGTAAGCCATGGGCGCGTTACCCTCAGCCGTAGTACCATCGACTGTGCGTCGGACCTTCCACCATTGCCTGTCCGTAATAAATCAGCGGGCGATACATCAGTAGGGAAGGAGCCCGTGCTGAAATCGCGAGCACGACGCACCCGGAGACGACGACCTCGACGATCTCAACGACCTCGCCCTTACGGATGGTGAGGTCAGCTTCGTAAAGGGCCTTGTACGAGAATTTGGCTCTTGCGTGGCGGCCAATTGGGGCTTCCATCGCGACAGACCGGCGTGCTTCCTCCTGCTGGTGCTGGCGTGTCGTCGAGCGGATCGCTGGCCGACGTCGACGTCGACTCCAGCCCTTCTGGCTTGGAGGGACGAGACGTGCGCAGTCAGCCTGCGTCGGTTGGAGGCGTCACTTCCGGCCGACGAGACCCTTGTATTCGCCATTTGCCTTTAAGCCGCGCTATCGGCCCCTGCAGGCGCATCGCAGCTCAACACGCTCGTATTTGCCTGCAAGCTCGTTCAGCCCCCGCCTCGTCGCCGTGCATACCCGGCTTAGCTCGTCCTCTGCCCATGGCCATGGAGCAGCCGGAGTTTCAATCCCACTGCGCGTGAGCGCGCGCGCGCGCATACAGAAGCGACGCGCCAGACGAGCCGGCAGCAGACAGCGCCGTCGTCGCGCCTTGCGCCCTTTCATCCACCATCTACTACCGAGCCCGTCTGTACGTCCTGATGAGCGCCGACATCCGCGAGGCCGCCAAGGGAAATGGGAGATCTGAGTCTGACCACCTATCTTCCGCTCGCTCCGACCTTGAGCAGCCCTCGTCATGTTCGCCTCGCTCATCTTTCGTCCGTCCCCTATCGTCTCGTTCGAGTCGCTCCCATCTCCGTCGTCTCCTTCGCTGCCCGGCCGGGCCCTTTAGACCTCCCGAGTGGATGACTGACGCTCCAGAATCCCCTCTTTACCTGCTGCTTCTCAATCCATTGCTTCTCTGCCGTCTCGCATCTGGCTGGACGCCCTCCCCTTGGGGCCCGTGCGTCGCATTGGACTCCGCCCGTCCGCTACCATCGTCATACGTCTCAATGAACGGATCTATCAAGGCGCTGCAAAGGCCAAAGTCCCCGCCGGCAAGGTCGCTGGTGCTGCCAAGTCTGCTTCCAAGGCTGCGGCCACGCCCAAGGCGAAGCGCTTACCAGGCTTGACGCCGCGACAGGAGCGCCTCGCCCTCGAGAAGGCCGAACGCGACCACGCCAGTACGTCCGCACCTTCGGCGCCTATATTGGGGTTGCTTCTGGATGCCGTCGCTGGTGCCATACGTCTGTAGTGACTGTTAACAAACGGCCTCCCTCCCCCTCACCCTCCTACTGCGGCGCTCGAAGAGGCTCTTATCGCACGTATCCCTGTTCAGCCCCCGCGGAGCAGCTACAACCTCTTCCAGCGAGAGGCCAAGGTCGAGGGAGACTTCGGATCCTTTACGAAGCTATGTGCGAAGAAGTACGCCTCACTGAGTGAGGCTGAGAAGAAGGTTCAGTGTCGACTTCCAGCTTTGACGTGGTCAAATGATCTTTGCGCAACTCTGACCTTGGATTAATTTGCTCGCTTATCAGTCCTTAAAGGACCGCCACATCAAGCTCCAGGAGGAATACAACGATGCGCTTCGCGCCTTCAAAAGTGACCTGAAGGACAGGGATCGCAAGGTCCTTGACGCGCGCCTCATTGAGCTCCCGCGCGTGAAGCCCCCATCGCGTCCATCGCGTGAGTCTCTTGAACCGATCCATCACCTTCTAGTGCTGAAGCCTGGTTGCCGCTGCTCCTGCCCTGCTTCCACGTGCCTTGAACCGGTCAGAGGAGCCCCCCAGCGAGTACATCAGGTTCATCACAGCCTACTTCAAGGAGCACCCGGTCGAGGGCAAAGGATCCTTGGAGCGCCAGCGGGCGCGGATTAAGGAGGCCGCTAAGGCCTATAAAGCGCAGAAGTAAAAGGCGGACACGCCCAATGACTCGGAGTACCTCCACAGCCCCGGATCGCTCTGCCTTGACCCCTTCCTCATGCCTTTGTCACTCGCCTCTGCCGGCATCCGCAAGTTTGCCTCAGTCGCCGGCCGCTTCATCTAGCCGCACATCTGGCTTCAGCCTCTGTCCCTTGTCTCGCTTGCTTCCCGATGTCCATGCCTCTCTCGAAAAGACCCAAGAGTTCGAATGCACTCATCGGGCACCTCCGCGGCGGCGCCTCGCCTGGTCTGGGTGGCTGTGAGACGTGCATACCATCGAACAGATGATCTCGGGGGAAAGCTGGACGGCGAAGCCAAGACCATGTTAGCTCCTGAGAAGCTGGATGCTGCATGTATGAGAGATAGAGAGAGGACATAGGGGCGAGCTTTTGGCGCGATGCCCTGTGGCAAGAGCGATTGAAGGAATCTGAGCCAAAGGCGCGTAAAAGAAGAAGGGAAGGAGGGCGAGGGAAAGGTGAAGAGGACTAGGGGGAGCTGCCGAGCATGATTAACGGAGGGGAGACAGGAGGCCGTGGAGACAACGTCTTGCAACCGCCAACTAGGGGCGTCTGCGGAGAAATAGAGACGGACAATTCAAAGCAAGAAGAAAAGGGGGTAAGGGGACGCCACGATAGCCGGGAGGGAGCCCGACAGACTCGGGCAACGACGATCACGAATGACGACCGACCGACCTTTGAGAGGCTTCCTTCTACGAGGCACAGGATCCTGCCGGAATCAGTCTTGACTCAACGCTGAGTTGGTCTCTTTCGACATCACCCACCGATGTATGAACCCATGATATTCCCACCTTCAGGCGTGAAACTGACCCCCATCTGCGTTCTGACCCTCACGCTTGCTCGCCGAGTCAGTGTCCGAGCGTCTTTTGACGAGCGGGCTGCTGCAGGTGAATGCAGAAAGTCAGACGGCCTCGAGCCGCATTGTTTGCGGACCCCTGTCCCAAGGAGGAAACCTTGTGCTCCTCCGCTCATACTCATATTTGCTCCAATCTGCCGAAACAACTACTGGGCGCCGCTCATTTGGTGACGCTCCCTGCGCTGACGGAACAAGCTGAGTCCAGTCGAGTTCCCCTCATCGACCGCTCGGTGACGATGAATGAGTCAGGTGCCTGTCTGCAACCCAGCTTAACCCCTTTACTCCTCAGCTTCCTTGTGTCATCTATGTTCTGCACTTCCCCACCCCTGGTTAAGCTATGTACCGCTGTTGTGACCGCTGCTCTATAGAGCGAGCTGAAAGGCCGACAAGCGACCGCGCGACAAGTGTTATCCCTCTGAGCTGTCGGAGCCATATCATCATCCATCAATGCCCTCAGAAGAAGGCATCGAGCCGGGTGAGCTGCTGATACACTTCCTGGCTCATCCGGTACCTGAGCAGACCGGCAAATACGATTAGGGAGCGAGCCCGCTTCCGATATTCAGCCATTTTCTGCAGAGGTACGAAGAGTGTTTGACGTCAGCGGCTCTTCGTGCCGACCTTGCATAGCTTGAGACAAACGCAAGCACGCACGCTTTGCCGGGCTTCGCCGCCGTACGAGCTCTCCTTCAGGGCTTGATGGAGCTTGAAGAGACAGTTCATCGTGACGATGAGGATGTCTGAAAAGTTGTGCGCGATCGGCTCGTCGAGGTCACGGAAGTCGTCCGCGCGGCGGTTGATGGAAGCAATATCGGTGAACAGCGGCAGGAGCGAGGTCGACTCGATGGCCTGAGTGGTTGCGCACGATGGGAGCGGCAGAAGCGATGAGCAGGCACCCGAAGAAGCAAACAGGGCGCGAGGTGGATCAATGCACCGACCTCAAGTGCGTGCTCCAGTTGACCAGCCTCATAGAGCGCAAAGGCCTCCTTGAAGCGCAGCAGGACGAGGCATGTCTCACGGTTGCGCTCGCTGACCTTGCCCCATTTAGCAGCATCGCTCTGATAGTGGTCAAGGATGCCCTGTGTCAGGGCGCCGATGTCTTGCTCACCGCCAAATCCAACGCTGCGGGCCTCGGTGCGGGCCGGGGCGCCGCCCGAGGACGTCGATGCCGATGGCTGTGCGAGAGACGAGCCGACCGCCCGATTAAGCACAGCAATGACAGTGTCGTAATCCTCGGCCAGGTTGTAGAGAATGATGGCGTCGGTGAGCTTCTGCTGTGTTGAGGACCGAGCGGCGGCAGCCTTGACGATCGTCAGGAGGTAGGCCTTCTCATCGGAGATGTGTGCAAGCTTGATGTCGCGCTCAATCGCACCGGGCTGAAGAGGAAGACGATGACACTGATCAGCATCAGCCCCAATGTTGTCACTGGGGGCAGGAGTGTGCGACGTACAATCTTCGAACCATCCACCTTGATGTCCCCCAGAAGCTCAGCGTAGCTGCCGCTGTCCATCACGAGCTCGCGGATCGCATCGTGGCAGAGCTCAACTTGCTCCTTGCCGACCGGCGCCGGCGAATCGGCCGACAGGCAGATGAGATATATATATTGCAGCGCAGTGAGCGGGTCCGACCGGCCGATCTGCTTCACCTGGCGCTGTACCAAGCGCGCAAAATTGATGGCCGACGTCTCGTAGTTTGTCAGGGGCGAGATCGATGAAGTGACTGGGGCAAAAACCGAGCTCAAACGAGGCTCAACGTCAAATGCGGCTGACGGGAATAACAGCGAGTCGACTAACGAATCTGGACGTTGGAGACATCGGCTTTGGCAGGTACGCGCAGGAGACCGTAGTATGCGAGGCCGATCGCGTACTGGAGCGCATCAACCTGATGCTGCTGCTTCGAATACAGGAAAGCGATGGCCTGCAGGACAATCGGCAGCCGACAAGACGAGGATCAATCATAAGGTCTCGTCCTCTACTGCGGCGAGAAACAAACCTTCTCGAATTCGCCCGCAAAAAGGAGAACTTGAAACCAGAAGACCGGCCGCTCGCCGCGCGGGTCGAAGTGACGCTCGCCAAACCTATTCACAAGGCGGCTCATATCGCGCAGGCCGTACTTTTCGCCCCCACCTCCTTCGGAGGCCTCGACATCGCTCACAGTGTCTTCACGGATGAAAGCAAGCTGGAACCAGAGCCAGTCCTCGGTTGTCCGGGCAACGCTAACGTTCTTGCGAACGTCGATGCGGCCAATAAGGCGGTAGAGCGCCTGCTTGTACGGGTCTCCCGGCTGCCCCGATGGGAGTGAGGCGTGTCGGATGCGGAGATTGTACTCGGTCATGAGCCGATCCTGCTGAATGCGGGTGAGCCGGCGATCGCCTTCTATCCAACCCTTGAGGAAACCGACGAAGAAACGCTCGCCTGAGCGCGAGAAGGCCTCCTCATTGGCCATCGCAAGATCGAGCGCTTCCTGCGGGTGGCCTGACCGGAGGAGATAGTAAAGCTCGGCGTAGAGCGGACGTGCGTTGACAAGCTGTCAGGTGAACGAGAGCATTTGACTGTCAGCCGTACAAAAAGTCTGAAGACACGAGCAATATCAGAAGATGCCGCACCTCGACGCTCTCGCCCCACCGACCGTCTTTGTAAAGCCCGACGCGGGCAAAGCCACGGACGCGGTTGCCAACGCTCGGGTCGCCGCCGAGTCCAGCCTGAACAGGGTTGGCGCTCACGCGTTTGCCAACGTAGGACCGGTACTGCTCCTCGAGAAACTCTTTGCCTCCGGTGGCGATCCGCTGGCGGACCTCACGGCCAAGCTCGCCCTCCCAGCCCGAGGTGTAGGCTGTCGAATAAGAGCGCTCGTAGACACCGGGTTGGCCCTCAGCAACGATACGGGCGAGCAAGGCGAAGGACTGAGCGAGAAGAGAGTTAGCGCCCTGCGTTTGCTGGGCGCTTGAGTCCGCAGGTGCGAGCAGCGAGGCGTACGCAGAGAGCACGTTGAAAGGTCGAGCTGGGACAGCCTTGCGCGAGAGGTTGAGCTGGGCGACGAGCGGCGAGTACTTGAGGGCACGGTGGTGCGAGGCAAGGGTCTGTCCAGGCTGAAGCGGTGACGACGTGAATTGACCGAGGCCAGAGGCAGTGAGCGAGGCACCATAGTCGACTCGGCTCGATCCCAATCGTCCGCGGGCGGAGCGACCGAAGCCACTCTCGACAAGTCTGCTCTCGCCATCTTGCTCAAGCGTATCGAGGCCGATACTACCAGCGCCAACCTCTTCAAGGATCGCCCGCTTGCGAGCCTCCCAAGCAGATGAGCGGCGCGAATCGAGCGTCTCGGCCAGCGAGGCCGTAAGGGCTGCGTGTGCTGACGATAGCGAAGTGAGGATTAACTGCTCGCGAGTATGCCAAAGGTAGCCCTACAGGCGACCGATGCAGAGCGTCTTCCGGGTCAGCACACTCGCTGATGGTTGATAGCAAGCAGAAGAAATCATCAGCGACTCACGTCGACGTCACCGTCCCCGAGCGGTATGAGGGGTTCGAAGGTTCCGCCGAGGGCAGCAGGCGCCGTAGCGCGCTGCACGCGGGCCGTCAGGTCGGCGAGGTTGAGGCCAGCGTTGGCCAAGAGGTGGGCCCTGAAAATGATGAGAGCAGATGGGGTCAGGACAAGAACCTACCGTTTTGGTCAGGAAGCTGCCACCCTTGCCCTCGCTCCGTCCCGGGACGGGCAACGCAAAGCAGGCTGCTTGTCTGTGCGGCTAGTGCGGTCGACCTCGCCAGACGTCATGCGGCCAATTTTGGTTACACTCACGCTCGGCCCTCTTCTCCATCCTCAGCCCAGCGGCCTTTCTTGCTGACAAGCCGGCGCGATTGCTCCTCAACCTGCTCAAGGCCAAGATGAAGTGCGGGTAGGCCTGCGCCTGCGCCGCTCTTGCTCGAGCCGGCTCCCGGGCTGGCGTCAAACGCGCTCGGCGTGAGCGCCTTGGACTGGGCGAGTAGTGAGGCGAGGGTCGACATTGAGATACTGATAGTCGAGGCAGCGCCAGTGAGGTTTGCGACGGTACCCGAGTTGCAACCGAGTTGTCGATAGGTAAACTCGAGAGTAGGATGGGAAGAGAGACCTGTCGATGGTCCTGGTGGGCTGGCGACCGCGGGGAGAAGAGCAAGCCCGCCACTATGCATTGATGCGCGTGGGGGAACGCGTCCAAGGTTCGCGCGCAACGGTGGCGGCCAACGCTCAGAGCCTCCCGGCGACGAGGATATTGTTGACGCGCGAGCTGGCGGCGGCCAAAAGCGCCGTCCAATGAGCGAGCGAGTATGCAACTATCGTCTCGGTTGGGCAAAGGTCCAACTCGAGAGCTGATGCGCCGGGTCGTCGATGGCAGCTGACGCCGTCGAGATTCGCTCACCGATGCCTCCTGCCCTGGAAGAGCAACCCGTGAGCCGAGGTCAGGCTGACCGCATTGACGCCAGACCCGGACCAGGAGCGCGAAGGACAACCTCAGCGGGCGTTTGGTCTTGCGGCCGAAGCTCTGCGCTATTGGCCGGCCGACGGCGCGCGATAAAATCAGTTGCCAACACGGTAGCGATGGCCGCCCTCTTCTCTTTCGCAGGTGCCGCCCGTCCCTCTGACGCGGACGCGGACGCCATCATCAGTGTCACGCGGTTAGCCGACCAGGACTTCCTGATTATCATGAAGGGGGTCGACGAGCTGACTGTCAAGGAAAGTCAGCCTGCCATGGCTGTTGGGCTCCGCAATGTTCGTCACCCTGTTACTGTCTCCCTAGCTAATGAGCTGACCTTTGATTCCTTCCATTTGAACAACAATGAACGTCCACGACTGCCTTCCCATCGAGCCGGTCTTCTGCGCTCGCGAGCTGTTTTTAAAAGGAGGTTCCGTCTCCGCTCGATGAGGTCGGCCAGCCTGACCCGCATTCATAAAACGCATTACAACCGACGAGCAGGATACGCGCACCCCTGACGCTCGAGCTCCGTCTATTGCACTCTGATGGCTGCCTTTACGCGAACCGCCCCGATCTTTTGCGACTGGTCTCTGACTTGCTCAGACCGGCGCAGCAGTACTTATTCTCCATTGTTACTCCTCCCATCCGACTTGTTTCAGTCCCCATCCGCCTGCAGACTTGCCAGTCGAATTGAAAAGGGCACGCTATCGCCCTCGGCCTCGCCAGATCTTGATGGCTCCTGCTGCCTTCGGACAGCGCGAGCTCGTCAGGCGATGGGCGCACCAAAGGCCCGCCTCTGCAGCCCGACCTTTCCGCCGCCCGATCCCGCGCAGCCCGGCTAAGAGGCCGACCGCTCGTCGCCGACCGATCCAGCAGCCTCACCAGCGGCATCCGTCGGCGCGTTATTCGCCCGCTTCCGGACGTCGACGAGGAGCGAGCCCTTCTTGGCCCGAAGCTTGGACAGCTCGACCTGCTCGGCCGCGTGCCGGGCAGCTCGGCGAGCTTCGGCAGCTGCTCGCTTGGCCGCTTGAGCAAAACTTTGCTTCTCGGCGTAATCAGCGTCAAGCTCGGCCGCGATCGCCTTCTCTAGCGCTCGTTCGATCTTCCAGGCAGCCGAGGCCGATTTAACCGTCGCCGCGAACCATTTGGCGTGCTTGGTGTTAGCTGGCCGAGGGTGACTGGCCCGCCAGCGAGCGAGAAACGTCCGCCAGGGCGACAAGCTTTGCGCCTTCTGGGCCATCACGTCAGCTGTCGGTCGTACGCGAGCGAGAGCTGCCTGCCGGCGCGGCGTGAGCCTGGCCTCTTCAGAAGGGGGATCCTCGAGACTCTCGAGACTAGCAAGCTCCCTCTTGACGCGGCGATGATAGCGCCCCTGTGTCAGATAGCGCTGGAGCCACCATCTTTCGCCCGGGGTGTAGCTGGCCTTGAGCGCGCGCAGCGACTCGTTCTGCTCATCGAACATCTTCCGGCCGCGCGCACGGTACACCTGTGAGAGGGCGAGAACACAATGTCAGCCTAAAAAGGAAGCGGAAGCAGAAAGGGTGAAGATCATAGACGGACCTCCTTCTCTTCCTCAGAGAGGACGCCCCACTGATCAGCAGCTCTCTTTCCCATTTCTGCTAGTTGCAAGCTCGCCGGGATCGTCGGATCCGCCTTGAGTTTAAGATCGCGCCGGAAGACGATGAAGCCTGACAGTGGCCTCTTGCGGAGACGTGACTGGAACTGCAAGAGGAACTCTGATAACGTACACCGCCCAAATCAGATCCGGCTTCGTCAGTAGGGGCTGCAGTAACGCCGAGGATCAGATTAGCCGCGATGGTGGTAAGTGACGCACCGGCTTCGTTATCCAACCATGCCTTGCGCGCGGATGCCACCTCCTCGAACTTCGCCTGTAGTCCTACTTTGTTGGTGTATGAGTGGCCCAGGTTTCGCGTGGGATCAAACGGCGGCAAGTCCTCTAAGTCCTTTACGGGCGGGTGCACCAATGGTGCAGCCGCAGCGTCGCCTTGCAGACGACCTGTGTGAACGCGCTAGTGTCAGCTAAGCGTGTGTCAGAACACGAGAAGCCCAAACTCGAGACTACATCTACTGACGAGCAAGACGGTCTTCAAAGCGTTTTGCGCGTCGCTTGACGTAGTCGGCCGGTTTCTCTGGCTCAGAGGGAGGAGGGTCCGGCTCGGAGGCGGCAGCCGAGGCGGGAACAGCCGGGACATCAGCGGGTCCTGAAGAGCTCGATGAAGGGTGCAGAGCCTCGACGAAGGCTGAGCCCTCTTGAGTATGCTGCAGCCGACGAAAGATAGAGGGGGCAGCCACAAGAATGGTCTGCTTAAGGGCGACCGGGCGAACGGAGACTGCTTCGGGTCGGGCGGGAGGCTGGGTCAGGGGTGAGGCACAAGACTGCACCTAGCGGTCGAGCAAGCCTCAAGCCTGAAACCTCCAGCCTGCGTCTCTGCTTAGCTGCCGCGAACAGAGACGTACGAAATCGTCCGATAGCTGATGTCATGGCGGGTCGTTGGGGCTGAAGCAGCGAAAGAGGCGGTATGGGCCGGCCGGGCTCGGCTTGGTGGGAGGACCGAGAGCGTTGATTCAAGCGGAGATGAAGTCGAACGGACCAGCGGCTGATAACCAACGTCGGCTGTCGAGAGATTCGATTCTTGAGTGAAGAAAGAGCAGGCACCAAATCTCAAGGTCAGACTTGCGAGCTAGCCAAGCTGCTCTGGGCAGATGAGCCGAGCTGGGGATGTGGTTAGGGGCCGGCGACGACTCGCAGACGCGTCGCTGTCATTGTGCGCGCGCGTCGGCCTCTCCGCAGCAGATGATTGATTGACGCCAGCAGCTGGACGTATACGTACGCCGCCTCTGTTCAGGTCAGATCACACCAAACGAGCCACCACTTCCGATCTACAAGACTTTCGTATGCTGCTAGACAGAGAAACGTGTCGTGTTCATAGTAACGGCATCATGGGACTGAGCACTGCCGCGGCAAAGCTCCGGGCGTACACTACCCTTGCAGGGGTGTTGGCGGATGAAGGCGACGACCGGCGTCTATAGAAGGATGGGCGAGTGAAGCAAGCCGGGAGAACGGCTATCTAATGGAAGAGGAGACTGATCAGGAAAACTCCTAGAAGCGGGAGATGTCGCGCCTGCGGGAGAGAAGTCAAGAAGTCAGTAAGTGTCGTGCAGAGAGACAGCATCCGGTAACATCAAGCGCACCCAAAGATGCCGCGCTTGACCCAGTCTACCATGAGCATGGCACGTGTGCGCATGCTCGTCTGCTCGCTCCAGTAGATCGATCTCCAAGCATACATGGCGATGAGTCCGCCGGCGAACGAGCCGTAGCCGTCGAGGTCAAATGCTGCGCCGGCCGAGCCGAGCGAGGCGAGCGAACCGAGATGCTTGTACGTGAATTGATTGTAGAGACTGTCGTCCGACTCGAGCGTGTAATCAGACGAGACGGGCGAGGGCGCCAGCACGCCTGCCTTGGTCAGGGCGGTGAACTTCTTGCCGAGGTAGACGCCCTGCTGGTTGGCAACCTGCGCTGTGGGCGGAAGGGCCGTCATCTTGTTGGAGATGCGCAGGAACATGTCGGCGAGCTCATTCAAACCGAGGTTGCCGTCCTTGTCGGTATCGTACGTGTCAAAGATCTCCTTGCTGGAAAAGCACAGAGCAAGCCTAGGTCAGAAAGAGTCGCCGGATCGGACAGGGGGTGGGTAGCAACGGAAGGAGGGAGGAGAAGGGGGAGAGGGAGAGAGAGGGAGAGGGGGAGAGGTAGGAGCCAGCAAGCGTCGCAGCAATCGCACATCTTCGTGAAGTGCTTCTCGGCGAGGGGGAATTTGGAGCGCATAATGCTGGCTAGCTTCTCCCACTCGGCATAATTGATCTTGTTGTCCTTGTCCGAATCGCATTCATCAAAAATCTCGAGCAGGTGGTTGACGAGCCGGGTTTCGATCTGAGTCGGGCGCATGATCTCGTAAGTCAAGTCGCTTTCTCTCAAAAGTCACGACCATAAACGTACAGTAGAAGCGTCGCCGATGGCATAAACGGTACCGGGAGGAGCGCCACGAACGCGCAGGTGCTGATCAACCTCGACGGCCTTGCGGTGGAACTGGTTGGGAAGCTTCTCGACGACCGTTTTGGTGAACGGGTTCATCGCGATGCCGGTCGACCAAAGCGTGAAGCCAGAAGGGAGCTCCTCGATCACCGGCTCCTGGTCCGGCTTCTTTGGATCTTTGATCGAAACGGTGACCGAGTCCTCGCTAACCTTCTGAACGCGCGCATCTAAAGTAGGCTGGAAAGTCAGCTGACACGAAGGAAGCAATCGAAAGACTGAGGAAATTTCCGGAACGCACTCGTTACAACGCGCATGTCCTCGCGTGCGAAACGCTTCTCGGCGTATTCGCTGATTTTCTCCGAGTAGGTGTTAAGGATATGGTCGCGCGACTGGATGATCGAAACCGAAAGTTGCGATCGAAGTAGCTTGGGGAAGTAGGCGAAAGCATCCTCGTTGAAGAGGTCGACGAGCTCGGCCGCAAACTCGACGCCGGTCGGTCCGCCGCCACAGACAACGCTTCGGGATGCAAGACAATTGAGTTCAGCAGAAGTCACGGGCCTAATGACAGAGACGGGAACGCACAAGGAGAGCAGTCGCTTGCGCTCCTCGGGCGTCGTCGTCGGTAAGCTCGCTAGCTCGAGGTTATCGATGATGCGTCGACGGATTGCCTGGGCGTCCGGGATCGTTTTGAGCTGGAAGCAGTGCTCGAGGCCTGGCACACCATGTGTGTTTGAGCTCGAGCCAACGGCGATGACCAGCCGGTCGTATGGAACGTAGACGCGCTCGCCCGAGGGAGTCTCGATCTCGAGCAGGCGATCCTCCATCTCCAGGTCGATCGCCTTAGCCTGGATAAAGCCACCTCGGAGGCGGGCAAGTGTACGTCGAAGCGGCTCGACGAGCGAGCGGACCTCGACCGTACCGACCGTTGCCGAGGGCAGGAGAGGCGTCTGGACGGTGCGCAGGATTAAGACAGGTCAGAAATGAGGCACGGCACGTAGCCCTCGATCGTCTGACGATGAGTGAATAAATGTTGACGGCGCGTGGCACGCACGAAGAGCGAATAATTCTGAGGAGCGACGACCGTCACGTTGAAGTCGCCGTCGTGAAGCGTCTTGAGGAGGCCAACACTCTATGTGTTGCGCAACAGCCGGGTGACAAGAGAATCAGCCTCGGGACCGACGCTAAACCGGCAGGCCTTCTAAGGAGGAACAGAACGCACACCCCAGCCGCCGCCAACAATGACGAGCCGCGGCTTGTCCTTGCGCTCGTCTTCGAGCTCAGAAATGTCGTGCGCGAGGATCGGTAAGTTCTTCGGCCCGCCCTTTTCGGGCTTGAGCGCGAGCGGGTGGACATCGACCTTGCCGACGTGGTGCGAGCCATAAGTGAGGGCATCGTGACCAAGCACGGCGCCGGTCAGGACGACAACACCGAGCACGGTTGAGAAGGCGAGCCGGGTGAGGATCCGGAGGCTCGGCGACCGCGCCCAAAGCGAGGGCTTTACTGGCTCGGGCGAGCCCGGCGGCGGCGGGTCACGCAAAAGGAAGAGCGGGGCCGACGAATGGAGGCCGGCGGCCGAAACAGGCAGGTTCGCTGCCGAGGGCGTGAAGAATGTCGGCGGGAAGGCGCTGGCGGCGCCAGCCCGAGCAAGCGGCGACGACGGCCGGACGAGCGTCGACGACCAAGACGGCGATGCGCTCGAGTGGAGCGCGCGCCGGGCGTGCGATAGCGATGTCGAGGGACGCCGACGGGCGATAATGCCGGCACGCGAGCCCAGTTGAGAGGCAGGGAGCATGAAGGAAGCGGGATTCGAAAGATCGAGGAGAGCGGTCGGTGGCGGAAGGGAGAAGGGTGCCTTTGCTGCCTAACTGAACGACGCGAGAGCTATGACGGAGGGGCCGGATCGGGGCGTCGCGCGGCGGCGTCGTCAGCAAGTGCAGGCGATCCGGGTCGGAAGGTCACTTTGGTGATGGCGTTGATAGCGCGTGTCCCTGGCATGTGATTAGGACGGTACGAACCTTACCGGAGCGTGACTGGGAGGATTGTTTCCATATGCTGCTGCTGCTGTCCAAGGTAAGATGGGAGGGGCCTCGAGAGCTGCCTTGGCCGACCACTCTAGATCTATCGGGAGCCGTCAGCCGAAAGCGAGGGCCGGCCGAGCGGTGTCCGAAAGCGATCGAGAGGCTGCCCGGCAGCGCAGGGGGCGCGTCGCGCCGGCCTACACGCCTACACCTTCGACTCGCTCACTCACTCTCTTCAACTCACAGTCTCCGTCGCCCGTCTTGCCGGATGCCGATTGCTCACCCGCTCGGCGGGTCGTCCAAGGCGGCTCCCTCCCAGCCGGCCGTCGAAGCCTCGGTTCCGGCCGCTGCCCTACCCCCATCATCTGGAGGAGGTCCGCAGACTGGCGCGGCCGCAGCGTCCTCCGACGAGGTCCGTTGTAATCTCTGCTCGCCGCATCGTCGACGATTCTCATGCTGATCATATTACGACTCATCGGCAGCCATCAATCCATGCGGCCGCTCAGCGAGGTGACGTCTCGGTCATCGACGCCCTCGTCAAGGCCGGCCGTGCCTCCGTTGACGACCGCGATGACCAGAACGTTACGCCGCTGCACTGGGCCAGGTCCGTTGGCAGAACGCTCGCTCTGGCTCGGCGTGGGTTTTGATTGTACCGACTCGTACTGATACGACGCCACCTACTATGACCTGGATGTGTTCAGTATCAATGCTCAGGTGCGTTCATCAACTTTAGTATGATCTCGACACCGGCCCTGCACCGCTGCCACGGGTGGCCGGGTAGAGGCGTAGCCGGGTAGCTGACGCCTCGGCAGGCACTGGCCATCGCTGCTGCCTTGGAGGGCATTGCTAATCAATGCAGTGTCACAGACATCCGGGTCAGTCGCTGACGCGCCTCTACCTTGACTTGCAGCTCGGCGCGTGCCGCTACCTGCTTGATGCCGGCGCCGATGTTGACGCGCTAGGCGGCGACCTCGTGGCGACCCCTCTCCAGTGGGCTGCCCGGTGCGCTCTTTGTGCTCACTCTATTGTGTCGGTCAGTATCACTACACTAACAATCACCTTTCTTGCCCGCAACTGCCTTGTTGTGACAGCAACGGGCACTTGTACGTGATGCATCTGCTCATCAGCTACGGAGCCGACCCAAGTCTGTGTGACTCTCAGGGGTTCAACACCCTTCACCTCGTTACGCACTCTTCAATGGTCAGTCGCCTTACCGCCTTCTGGCCTCTTGTGCATTGTCCATACAAGCAAGAACTGACTGCATTTGGTCACGCCGCAGGTCATGCCTCTGCTTTTCTCCTTGCATCAGCCTGTGGCTGTCGACGCCAAGGACTCAGATGGTCACACTGCGCTCATGTGGGCCGCCTATCAGGGTGCGTTTGCAGTTTCGGCGATGGGAATGCCTCCTTGAGAACGCGCAGCCTGCTCACAAGCGCTGGATGACCCCGAATCAGGCGACGCTATCTCTGTCGATCTCTTGCTTCGACATGGCGCCTCGGTCGCTACACGTGACGGTTCTGGCCTTACCCCGCTTCATTGGGCTGTCGTCAAGGGCAACAAAGTCTCGCTTCGGAGACTCATCGAGGCGGGCGCCGATCTTGAGGCCAAGGACGACGCCGGCAAGACGAGCCGCGATATGGCGCGCGAGCTCAAAAGCGAGCCAGCGTTCGAACGCGCCCTCGAGGAGGCTGGCCGCGGAGTTGACGGCCGGCCGAAGATCCGCCGGCTCGATGAGGTGCGCGGCTAAGGTCCTGCTCGGCCCGACTGTCAATCCATGTCAGGAACTGAGCCGTCCCCTTCAACCTTGATAGCGCGCTCAACGAATCGCCATTTTCGCGCTTCCGATCGCGACCTTTTATCTCATCTCGAGCGTCCTCACCATCTTCCCTTGGTACTCGGGGCCTTTCATGGCGCTCGGCCTTTTCTACGGCATGCATCACGTTCGTCCGCTCGCTCTAGCCGACTGGGGTGTGTCGTTGCTCGCGCTCACAATTTAACTCCTTAATTGAAGCTCATCACCCGTGTCATCCTCGATTTCAACGGTGCTGGCGACGGCCTCGCTCGATCACCCTACTTTGCGAGCATCATCGTAATGAGCATCTTCTACGTCACCCAGTGCTGGTTCTCGCGTGTACTGTGTGCGTTACCGGTCCTGGTCTTCCCTCAGCGTCCCGTGACTGAGTGCGGCTCACCCAACCAGACACACCGGGTCATTCGATCCTGAACATGACCTTCTTCATCGCCTGCTCGATCTGTTCCGTCGCCTTCTACCGGGCCATCACCCTCGATCCGGGATTCGTACCCCTTCCGTCAGGGGACGCCGAAGTCAAGGAGGTGCGTGCCGAGAGTTATCGGACGCCTGCTATGAAGGCGGCTAATTGATCTGTCACGCTGTCTCCACCCTCAGACAATCGAAGAGCTCACCAGCCAGGGAAAGCTCAATGGCTCGACGTTTGATATCGTCGACATGGTGCGGCAGTATATTCCGTCATCCACTATCGCGGCCGCGCACTGAAGCTATCCATCCTCGCGCAAGCCCCGCAGGTCAAGAAGCCTCTGCGATCGAAACACTGTCGCATCACCGACCGCTGCGTCGCGCGCTTTGATCAGTGCGCGCCACCATCTGACTCAACTGCCTTGCGGCTTCCTGAACTAACTTCGCGGCGACCGTCCTTCCAGCTATTGCCCCTGGGTCTGGAATGCTGTCGGCGCCGGCAATCACCGCGAGTTTCTCGTCTTCGTCGCGTCTCTGGTCGCCGGCATAACTTCCTTTGTCGCTCTTTCCCTTTACTGTGGGTGCTGTATCCGTTATAAGTAGCTCTTTGACCCCAAGTTGACGTACGTGCCCCACCATAGACTTCAACGAGAACGCTCCGACGTGGACGCCCGAGACAGGCGCACCCTGCGTTCTGCCAGCGGCTTTGTGCACAGCAGCCGGTCACGACACGCATCTCTTTCTCGTGACGCTTTGGGCCGGCCTGCAGCTCACGTGGACGATCATCCTGCTCGCCAGCCAGGTCTGGCAGGTCTGCCGGCAGATGACGACGCTCGAGGTGTCGAATCTCGGCCGCTACGGCTTCATGGGTGGCCGAGGAGGCGCGAGTCTCCGCGACCAGAGTGGTGCGCTCGCGGCGATGCAAAGTCACGCAGCCGCCTCAGGATCGGGTGGCATGGGTGCCGGTGCTCTTGGCGAAGCTGCGCTCGACCCGAACGACCTCGAGGATGGTGTCGTGGCACCTCCGCCGCTACCTCCAGTCGGGTCTGCGGCCGGCTCTCTCTCGAGTCATGGCCATGCACATGGCCATGCTGGTCACAGGCATGGGCCTGGAGGGTGCTTTGCTTTTCTCCTCCAGATCCTTGGACTCGACCGCTTCACACGGGGCAAGGCGGCACATGGCCTCCGGCTCGCTAACAAAGACGCCAATCCTTTCGACCAAGGTGTCATCTCGGTACATTTGCCTATGTCCTACCTTCTGGCGGCTGCGCTCTTGACTGACGCCTACGAGCCCTATCTCTACAGAACTGCTTCGACTTTTGGACTATGGGCGGCGGCTTGGGCGTCGATTATCGGAAGCTATACGACATCCCCCCGAACGGCTGGGCCTCATCGTGCGTTTCACGTGTTCCTCCCTCTAACGTTCTCCGGCTCACCTATATTCACTCGCTGGCCTTTCCTTAGGTCACAGCCGTCCAAGACGCTGCTCCCTACGTTCTTCGGTGGCGCGCACAGTGGCGGTGACGACTCGGGTCGGGGCTATCAGCCTGTCAGGCAGAGCGACGAGGATGTCTGATGAGCCTTCGCCCTTGTGACGTTCGTCGCGAGTTCTGCCCCGCCTCCGTCAAGGAGAGCGTTGGAACGTTGAAGCTGTGACAGAGCGAACACCAGTAGACTGGAGATGTCTCCAAAGCCCACTGTAGCCGCCTTGACATTGCGCAACCAATTGGTTGGCGCCGGCAGCTGCCCTCAAGCGGCGTTAGGTTCACCGTACCGGTCCTTGCGTCCGGAGCTACGGAAAATGGTGCTTAATGTTACCTTTTACGTCGGCACGAAGCACGTCTCGTCGGTATCGAGAGCAAGCGACGAGGACACCTCGGCTTTTGACGCGATGTCCGTATACAAACGCAGGACAAGGGACTGGCTCCGGATTCGATTCCATGGCTTTCACACAGACAGAAGACTCCATGCTGGTTACTAATGAGTGCGTCGCAAATGCAGGTCTTAGTCATGTAGAAGCGCCACTCCTGCTTGCAGGTCTGAAAGGTGGGACCAGCACCGCTCCACACCTTCCGCGAGGTCCGTCCAGCCGGCTGCGCCCAAGAAGGCGCGGCCGCCAGGCCCAAAGAAGATTGCCTCCAGTGCTTCAAGGAAGTCGGGCATGCCGTCCAAACAAGGCTGTGTACAAAAGTCACAGAGCGCCGGCAAGAGTTGCGTCCGAATGTGTGCGGCTGACGGAGGGAGCAGGTCGGCGTCGACGAGCTCAATGAATCTTTCAGGCGGCAACTTGTGCAGCGAGCTTCGACTTGAAGAACGTAAGGCCGGCGGTGGACGGGCGTGCATCGACAGCTGCCTCGAACTATTCGGCGGCAAGGTTGCCGGCGGACGCTCCAGTGTGATCAGCGGTGAGTCTTGCTTCGGCCGGCGCCTCTTACGCGGTATGAGTGCGCAACTGCGCCAGCCGCCTTCTTGATGCCGCCAAATCAGTTCGAGGATCTGGAAACACATCTACAGCGACGAAAGGGGAGTCGACGTCAGCGATGAGAATCGAAACAGAAAGATCTGGGAAGGGGTGGACCGGGACAGTGATCGTCATCTGACGAAGATCGTCGAGTTGTGGCAACCCAACCTCGTCGTACGCCGCGTGCGCAAGCCGCTCAAAGGCTGACAGGCGACGAATGATAGCCGGCGGGAAGTGTATCTCCATGATGAGGAGGATGGCCTCGAACGGCGGGAGGTGACTGCAGGAAAGCGTCCCTGTTTTCTGCGGCAGCAGTGGCGGTCGTCGGTGTTGAGCGGTGTGTGTAGCAAGAAGACGCGAGTCAATGGCTCGAACGGGCGGCGGCGGCGACACTCGCGCGAGCGGCGGCGAGAGCGGGCCAGCGTCCATGTCAACTTCAAACGGGCCAAGCTCTGACGGCCTGATGCCCAAGCTGTCGAGGAAGACGTGGGGATCGGTCGGCGGGGTCCCACGCGCCGGAAGGGTTGGCAGGCCCTGCAGCTCCGCTCGCGCCTGAAGGTTCGTGTCCTGTGTCCAAAGACATACTCGAGTGCCTTCGGGCGAGCGGCGGAGCGTGTCCATAGCGGCGGCCAGGATGAGTCCGTCATTATCCTCGAGCTGGCAGAAGCGAGCGGGCTCTCACAAAGTCAGCGACATTGAAGTCTTGCCTCTTGATTCAAGGGTGTCGCAACGCACTGCATGCTGCGAGCTCATGTCGAGCTCATCGCCGATGAGCAGGCCGCGACCGATGCCGTGTTCGCGCTCCATACGCTTAACATCGACAAGCCAGGCGACGGCCCGCTGAGCGAGGCTTCCTATCGTCGACCCGCCCCGGCGGTCGGCCAGCAACGGCGAGGTCTTGAGGCCGTCAAGCTCCCTCAACACGGTTGCGGGGACGAGGAATGCGAAGCCGGTGGTGCCGCTTTCAAAGGCCGAGACGAGCGTCTGATGGATGGACTTCAGAAGCGAGAGATGCGAGATGAGGACGTTGGAGTCCAGGCAGACCTTGACGATCGGAACGTCTGACGGGGACTACCATGATAAATGACGGTCAGTCACCTCGTGCGGCCCCTGCGATAGGGGCAACGACAACAGGAAGGGCATGTTAAAATGACTCACCGCTTGGCTGCCGACGGCAGAGGTCCAGTCTTCTGCACGCCATCCAAACCGTTCGAGCTGGACACTGGTCGGAGCGGCGCGAAGCTGAGTCTCCCAGTCGACAACCATGCCGAGCGAGGACTCGACAACATCCTCGGCCTTGCCGCCGATGCAGAGGCGTACCGGCCCACCCTGGTCCTCGGAGAAGGGCGACCGCGGGACCGGAAACGAGTCTGCGTAGGAAGGCATCCTACTAAGCTCACGTGGGCGGGTTTTGGACCATTCAAGGGGCCGCAGAGCGATCCTGCGAGAATCTCCACGACGGGCGGGAGCGGAAAGCAGCGTGTATGGTGACTGCTGCTCCTGCTGCTGTCCTTCGCGACTAAGCGCGTCGGACTTTGGCTTGCCGCCGACGGTCACGGTCGCAGCCAGATGGACGAGAGTTCAGCCGCACCGCCTCCTCGAAGGCACGAGTGTCGGACTGGGGCGGCTTGAAAAGGAGTCAGACTAGAGAAGTCCGGTCGTCCTGCCGTTCATTGCCGTCCGGCGAGGTGTCGTCGGCCTGTAGCAGGAAGGGCTAGCGAGCGAACGCCTCCAAGCTACTGCTGCGGACCTTGGAATGGCGTGCGCGTCGCTCCCCTTCGCCTTGCTGTCCGCCAGAGCCTCGTCGTGGTCGTCGTCGCCTGCCTTCGACGCCATCCCCGATCCCTCCTTCCTCTCTTCATCCAGGTGCTTCCTTCCTCAGGATGCTCAGTCTTCGCTCGGCGGTTGCGCCGCTGGCTCGGAGAGCCGCTGCCGGCTACTCGACCATGGCCGCCCACCAAAGCGCCGTTAACGGCTTCGTCGGCGCCGTAGGGTGCGTCGGCCGACCGGCTCTTCACAGCGCCCTTGGAGGACCGGCCGCTTGAATGACACAAGCTGACTATTCGGACTACTTCATTGCCTCAACAGCAACACGCCCCTGGTGCGTCCCTCGCCACGGTGGGCCTGCTGGCGGCGTACCTCAGCTAATGCGCTTTCCGGCTGACTGATTCGCCGTCCATCTTGCCCTTGCCCTATCCGGTGCCTCGTCCTCCTGCATAGATCCGGCTCAACAAGCTATCTGAGCAAACGGGCTGCAACATTCTCGGCAAGGCCGAGTTTCAGAACCCGGGCGGCTCCGTAAAGGACCGGGCCGCGCTTTGGGTCGTCAAGAATGCCGAGGAGCAGGGTGCGTCATCCATGTCGTTGGCCTTTGACTGCGCCGCGGCCGTTAATAAGCCAGCTGACCTGACTGACCTGACCGCCGCAGGTCTGATCAAGCCTGGAGGAACGATCGTTGAGGGCACGGCTGGCAACACGGGTATTGGTCTCGCCCACGTCTGCCGGTCAAAGGGCTACAAATGCGTCATCTACATGCCGGCTAACCAGGTGCGCTTACTGCAGCGAGGGCGACCGGCGTTTACGCAGGCTACGCGCTGACTCTGCACTTCTCCCAATGACGCCCCTCAGAGTCAAGAGAAGATTGACCTGCTCAAGATGCTAGGCGCCGATGTCCGCCCTGTGCCTCGTGCGTTCCAGTCAAGCCGCACGATCTCTGCTTCAAGCGAGAGCTAACGCGCTTCTTCGTGTTGGGCAATCCTCAGCTGTTGCCTTCAGCAACCCGGAAAATTACAATCACCAGGCTGCCCGGTACGCGGCCTCGATTGAGAATGCCGTGTGGACCAACCAGTTCGACAACATCGCCAACCGGCAGGCGCACATCGACTCGACCGGCCCTGAGATCTGGGCTCAGACCGGCGGCGCGCTCGACGCCTTCACTTGTGCGACCGGCACCGGTGGCACACTCGCCGGCACGACGCGCTACCTGAAGGACGTCAGCGGGGGCGAGGTCAAGTGCTTCCTGGCCGACCCGCCAGGGTCGGTTCTGTTCAAGTACCTTGAGGAGGGCAAGCTCGAGCGCACGGGCGATGGCTCGATCACTGAAGGCATCGGCCAGGGCCGCGTGACCGAGAACCTCAAGCCCGACATCGCCCTCCTCGATGGCGCGGTCCACATTCCGGACGCCGAATCGATCGCGATGATCTACCGCATCCTCGACGAGGAGGGCATCTACCTCGGCGCAAGCTCGGCCCTCAACGTCGTCGCCGCCGTCAAGGTGGCCGAGAAGCTCGGCAAGGGCAAGACGGTTGTCACAATCCTCTGCGACGGCGCTTACCGGTGCGCATCATTCTGTCACAGGCATGCTCTCTCGCGCTCACCATCGCTGACACGCATGTGAACTGCTGTGTTTCATCCACCTCGCAGCTACCAGACGCGGCTCTTCTCCAAGTCATGGCTCGCGTCGAAGAACCTGTCGCAACACATTCCAGAGCACCTTCAGAAGTACGCCGTGCTTGACTGACGATCCAATGATACCCCGTAGACGTTGCCGCTCGCCCGGTGGAAAGCCCTGTCTATGCGCTCCTGTTTCTAACCTGGTTTACAGCGGCCTATGCCTCCTTAGGCACGGCGGCCTACTTCCGCTTTGCACGAGGTTCTTCCTCCTCTCAGACGCGGTCGTAGCTTGCGCCGCCGGCCTTACGCAGGCGGCTGATGATGTCGTCCTCCTTGAGGTCCGCGTCGGTCGAGGCGTTGACCTGAATAGAGAACGACGAGAATATACGCTTGACATCGGCGGCGTGAACCGAGACCTGAGCAGGGTTAGTCGCATGTCGTCAGCGGTGGCCGCATTTGAGTGCGCCAGTCGCGAAGTCGACTCACTCGTGCCCGTCGCATGACCTTGACCCTGTAAAGTCCAACAGAGTCAGCTGTCGCGCTACCCGACCAAACGCAGGAGCGTCAGCGATACGCACTCCTCTCCGATCCAGACGATCAGAGCAAACTTCTCCCGAAATGACTCCTCATCGTTGGCATATTTGACGCGGACGTAGCTATCGGGATGCGCGAGAGAAAGGAGCGGATGATCAGCTCGGCCGCAACTGGGGTATTTGATGGCAGCTTCGCCATACGCACGCAAACGAAGCGTTGCCCTTTTCAAATTTCGGCTGGGAACGGAAAGCGATACAGTCGGAGTCTAATCAGTTTGCAGTCCGTCATCCAACGCAGGTGATCAGTGACGCACAGTGAGCTCAGCCAGGCCGCCGCTGCCCGTTGCTGTGACGGTGAGGGTGTTGCCCTTCTCGGCTGGCGAGCGGGACGAACGCCGAGACGACAGCAGAGCAGTGTCAGCTCCCTGTCTCTGTCATGCATCTTCGGCGTTCTTGCCTGCGCGCAGAGCGAGCCGCGATACGCAGTCGTCGCAGCCCGACCAGCTGCTCTGGATGCTAGCAGAGGCCGCTACCGGATCGACTGGCAAGTCGCTTCGCTCAGAAGTCGCATGAGATGCTGCAAGGCATGGAAGGAAGACTCGCAGTCGTAATCGATCAGTACCCAATTGGTGTCCACCTTGTCGTTCCGAATGTCCTCGTAAGCTGTGCATGAGAACCAGAGGGGCATGGGAGTGATGGGAGAGGCAGGGGCGTCAGCGAAGGCAGGCATCGCGACCGCAGGTCGGGGCCACTCGACCGTCGCTTGAGAGACCGATGTCCACCGCGACTCACCCTCCTTAATCTTGACGTCATCGACGTTGGCCATGTTGGGTATCAGAGAGGTAGTATGGCAGAGGGGGAGCAAGAGGCACGAGAGATGGTCAAGGTTGGCGGGCTAGAAGTGCGGCCCGAGCTTGAGCGCTCAGGCGACAGCCCATCGGCTCAAACAGCAGAGCGATGCCGACCCCCCCCCCCTCTTCCGCATCCTCCTCCCTTCTGATGAGGCGCGAGTCTCCAAGGTCAGTGTTGGCCAGCCCGGCTCCCGCTGCCTGTTGGGACCTTAGCATTACCCTTGAGCCGGGCCGGGTCGAAAGCCAGGCTGACCTCCGTGCCTTGGCCCTCATGAAACACGCGCCTCGTCGCAAAGGGGGCCCGAGCGAGCCTCGCCGATCAGCTGCTTGACAGGGGGAAGGGAAGGAAGGCTCGGGCCGCCGACTTTAAGGATGTCCACAAGCCGCCATCTTCCCTCTCATTGTCCTCGATGTCTAACTCTTTGACCACCGACACGCGCTGGCGCTCGCGAGCTGGTCCTCCGCTTCCCGTCAAGCCTCCGCACCTCAAGCGACTGAGCTTCCCTCGGCCAACGTCGCAGGCAGGCCTTGTCTCCGGCTCGTTTGACTCGGCCAATCAAGCCTCATCGGTCTTACTTGAGTCCGCTTGCGAGCATCCACCAGGCTCGATGGCGAGCACCATTCAAGAGGTCACCGCTCGCAGTTTCTCAGCGAGCCCGAGGTCGAGCTGCTGGGACGAGGTGGATGGATTGGAAGCCTGGGCACTCTGGTCCTTCGAGGGGACTGAGCCCAGCGAGATGTGAGCCTTTCTTCATCATCTCTTGCCCTATGCCGTCTGAAGTCTGAATGCCGGCGAGGATGTCACCTTGCTGATGCTGACCACCTAGACGAGATGTCATGATGCCTCAGATCGTCGGTCGCGCAGCACGCTTTGATCCGCTGCCTCTCGCTTGAGCACAGCGACGGCTGGTCGCTCATCCGCTTTCCGTCAACAGGTGAGATCGGGCTCATGCCTCGCTCATACTTATCGGTGCGGATCTTTAACTTCTGGGGCCTCGGTGCCGATGGCGTTTGACGGGTGTCATCTTTTGCGCAGTTCGATGACCCCGCTCGCTCCTCACCGTTGACGAGCGAGATGCTCTTGCGAACGACCGACATCGACGCCCCTCTCATTCAGCCGTCGCCCGCCGTCTATCTGCCGGAAACATTTCCGTCGCCCGTTGCCGCTCAGGTGACCGCAGCTGAGGGCACGATAAGCAAGATGGTCCGGCGATCCCTCTTCCAAGGTCGAACAATCAATCGATTCAGTAGCTTTGTCTCCAGCGGCGCAGAAGCTTTCATCCAAGGTTCATCAGAGCAAGAGTTTGAAAGCGGCAATGCACCGACACCAGCGTCGACAAGTCACGCTCGTCTCAGGTCGACCGACTCAGATCTGAGCATCGACGACCATCGAGCCAAGGCCTGGGCGAGAGGTGTCAGCGAAGCTGACCTGCACTTTATCGACGTGCGTTTGTCCCGTTGAAATCAGCAGCACCTCATACTGACAGCTTTCTTTCCTCTCTGCCCTCAGTTCGGTCCGGCATGGAAAGCTAAGACACCGCCGTTCGATATCGCTGTACACAGCCCGCAGAAACGCAAGAGCCTTGTTGGACTGTCGGACTACACCATCTGTACGTCATGTCCTGCTCAGAAATCAGCTAGCAGAGCTTGTCTGATGACCCGCACCTAGATCTCATCACGTCCGTCTTTCCTGCAGAAAGTCCCGCCGTTGAGGGTGTCTCGGAGGTCACCGTCGAGGTGCGACTGCTCACGACAAACACCGATATGTGTCATGGCGCTCGCTGACTCAGAACTGCCTCTTCTAGCGCCGCTTCTCCAACTTTATATGGCTTGCGCAACATCTGGCCAAGAAGTTCTCCGGCCTCGCTCTGCCCCCACTGCCCGAGAAGGGCCTGACCGGACGCTTTGCGGCCGACTTTGTCGAGACGCGCCGAGGTGATCTCGAGCGCTGGCTCCGTCGGATTGCGCGCCACCCAATCATCCGATACTCGGACGCCCTCGTCACCTTCTTGGGAGCTGAGGATGAGGAGGTGATTCACTCATTCCTCCGGAGGCACTTATCCTTGGCGACTAACCAGAAGCGACTGATCAACGAGTGTTTGTTCCAGGAATGGAACCGGGCGTGCCCGGCCTTAGATGAGGACCAGCACATGGGCCCGCTCTTCTACGCCAAGTGAGTCCCGTTGAAAGTCTCGCATTTTTCGGCGGCCAAGTCGATCTCAAAGGGCTAAGGACTGACTTACGCCGAGTGCGACAGCATCTTCCATCCTTCATTCAGCTTCGACCTAGAGGATGCGCAGGACGTTATCGATCGCTTCGAAAATCACGTCCTTTCTGCCGACAAAGGGACGCAGGCTCTCCGAGAGATCGTTGCTAAACTGCGCGAGGCGCAGAAGGGTGCGTCCTCGAAGGGCGGGCCTGTTGTATCTTTCTTGACTTTGACCTCATCGAGACTACAGATCAAGGCGACTCTCGTCGTCTCTTCGCTCTTCACCTCTTTGCGTTGATCCGATCAAAACAGGTCGGAGGGACTGCGGCCGTCAGCATAGGTGACGACGTCGGCAAGGCCGAGGCCGAATGGATCGACCAGAAAGGCCTCCTTAACGCGGACGGCGCCTGGTGCTTCCGGGACGACTGCGAAGGTAAGCGATCTTGAGAGGCTTCTTTCGTTGCAGATGGGGGACTGAGACTTGGTATTGGTGTCTCAGGTTGCCTGCAAGTAACAACGGCACTACAGTCAGTTGCTGAGTTGCTGGCTGAGATTGGCGATCTCGAGGCTCAGCATGTGCGTCGTACTTTTGCAGCGCGTCTTGCTCTTCGGTGAGAAAGCTGACCAGCGAAGTCCTGTTCCAGGCGGACAAGACGATGCTTAAGATGCAGGAGGCGCTCAAGGATGTTGCGCATCCTTCGAGTCTCTACGCTGTCAGTGTGGCTGCCACGCATCAACTCTGATGCCTTGCTAACGAAGCGTAATTTTAAAAGCCGGTCATTGAGACGCATCGGACGACCATCGCTCGCTATGTCGAGCTGCTGGCCGAAACCGAAAATCCCTCTGACGACACGCGCACCTCGATTGCTGCGCCGTTCGAGGCTGCAGGTCGCGCCGACACCATACTGAACAGTACCTTGGCCGAGATCAACGAGTATCACGACGCAAAGACGGTCGACTTCAGCGATCTGACAAGCTCATATCTCAATGCCGAGATCGCGCACCACGAGGCGGTCCTCGTCAAGCTTCGAGCAGCCCGTGCGGCGTTTGAATCGTCAGAGGACGCAGAAGGGCGAGCTGACTCCCGCAGGCCGAGCCTGCTTGATGGCGAGCTTGCAAATCCTCCGCAGCGCTTGAGAACAGATTTACAGCAGCCATCGGCGCATGTGAGTTGACGTGTCTCGATCGAGCAATCATCCGCGATGCTCAATTACCTTGATGCCACCCGCAGCCCCTCGACTCGCTCGTACGGCCCGTGACAGCCGCCGCACTCGTCCTGAACGAATCAGTCTCGCGCGTGTGGAGTGCACTGCCAGCAACGGGCGGAGGTCGTCGACTTAGCCGCTGGCTGTGGTAAACCACAATTCACTCCTCATCCGTACAACATTGTATTCCGAGCAAGTGCGAAGGACGTATGTCGCACGCTATGACTGCTCTAGGAAGGCGATCAACTTGTCCTTACCGATTGCGTTGATTAACTCACGCTACAGGGGTAGAGCAAGGGCGACACGCGTTAGCGGCTAAGGACCGAGGCCCACGTTCTAGGGCAGGCGAGCTCACTATAATGCGCATCTGCGGCTCCTCATCTATGTCGGCCGACGGCGCGAGCTCGGTGCTCGGCTGAAGGTGCCCGTTCGTTAACGGCAGGTGGACTGCCATTGCCGACGACCCCGAATCGCCGCTCGGCTTCAGCGCCGGCGCCGGCGCCACGCTCGTCGTTGCGGCGGCCGGCGCGGCAACAGCGACAGCACCTTCGGTTTTCGGTGGCGAACCCGACCCGTTCGCGCGCGAAAGTCGAAGTATGATTTTCTTGTTCGCTGAGGGAGCTGGCAGGGCGGCCGCATCGAGGGCCGGCTGGAGGTAGAGGAGAGCGGTCAGAGTTTAGTGAGAGATCGCGTCCCTCACCCAGCCGAGTGAGACATACAGAGAGGATGGTCGCGTCGACGAGTTGCGAGAAGCTCAGAGGAAACTGAGACGAATCCTAGGACGCTGAGAGGTCAGCAACCGCGTCGGATTGATGCTCGGCCATCAAGCAGGTGACTCACCACGGGCGCGGCGAGCGTCTCGCCGTTGGCTATTGACTCGCCCGCCTCTGACCTCAGTGTCGAGAGGTCGGACGAGGAGGCGACCGACGCGATGTCCGAGTCGTCCTCGGAGTCGGAGTCGAGCGACGTGAGGGGCGAACCTGATCGATTGCTAAGAGCGACCCCTCGGGCGAGGCCGCCGGCGCCGGACGTCTTCACTAATTTGATCGCTCTTGGCCGACCGAGCACTTTGCTCCAGAAGTCGACGATGATCGACTGCTCTGGCACGCGATATCGCTTGTTGGAGAGGACGACGTCCTCGTATGCGATGCGCTCGGCTTCCGGGGCCGGCAGTATCTCGATATGACCATTGTTGTACTCACCCGGCCCGGTGACGTCGACGAGTGACAGGCCCTGCTTAGGAATCCTCAACTTGGGCTGCCGGACAAAGGACAGACAGCAGGTCAGCTTGCTGGCACAAGCGGCCAGCTTCAACGTCACTACGTCGCGCGACGCACCATCACGTGCTCGGCGTGATTCGGACACATCCACTTGTGCGTCACCTGGGGGACGGCCGTCATCGGCGGGTCGAGGCAGTCGAAGTGCCAGTGGAGAGCGCAGTAATCGCACGAGATGATCTTGCGCCAGCGCGAAACCTCGACACCGATCTCGCCGCTGAGAGGGGCGGCGCGCAGCTCGACCGCGCCCTCGAGCGGCGCCGCCGATCCGCCGCACTTGTAGCAGAGGACGTCGAGCCCTTTGACGTCCTTGAGCCGATGCAGATCGCGCTCCTCAGCGAACCCTCTCCGGCTGGACCAAGCAGTTCGCGGGATTCAGCAGGATCCTTCCGCGACAGCGAGTGCAGAAGTGGACGAACTCGGCCTTCATGGGACGGAGTCGGTCTCCGTCCACGTACGCGCCATTCGGTGCAACGGCGACTAGTGTCGCAAGCAGCGGGGAGGAGAGAGTCAGAGGCCGCTCGACTAGATGAGAGGGCGAAGCTTCGGCCGCACCACCCTTGAAATGAGCCTTGACCTCGTTCGGCAGCTGGAACTGGGCTGGTGACGACTCTTCGAGCTGCGAGAGGAGCTGGCCAAAGATCGTCGGCGGGGGTTGCGGCGTCGGGATATGACCCTGCGATGTGTCAACGGATGGTGGGCGATCAGTCGCTGGTGAGCGGAAGGTGATTCGAGCGGCAGCCGCGCGCGCGCACCTGAGCCAGGTGGCAGTCGCGGCAGAACCAGAGGCTGTCCTTGTCAGGCACGCTGTCGTTGTCCATAGGCGGGTCGAGGCACGTGAGGTGGAAGGAGTGAGGGCAGCCATCGCAGCAAATGAAGCGGCCCTTCCCCTGGCAGACCTGGCAAAAGTCCTCGTTCGGCACAACCTTCTGTCCGCCGAGCGAGAGACGGGACAGGAGCTCATCAGCTAATCAGCTGACCAGATCGACCTCGAGCTCCTTCGAGAAGGGGACGCACATTGTCTCCGCCATGAACGATGGCTTTGCCTTTGCCCTTTGGATCGCCAGGCGTACCGTTCAAGGCGCCGCCAAGCGCAAGTGACCTGCTCCGGCCGTCTGATTTAAGAGGCCGGTCGGCCACCGCGCCGCTCGCTGCCACCGCCGTCGCTCCAGTCGACGACTCGCCCAAGGCCGCGAGCGACGACGCACGCTTGCCAGCTGGAGGAGCGTAGAAGTCGAAGTCGTCTTCGAGCACGGGGGCGTAGTTCTTCTTGCTGTGAGCGGCAACGACGGGGAAGAGAAGGCGGGCGAGGAACGGCAACCCGATGATTGGGCAGGGTTGGTCCATATTGAAGGGCCGGGGCGAACGACAGGTAGCGAATTTAGGCAAGGGAGCTCGATGGTCAGCCTTCAAGCCAACAATGCAGGGTCTGGCCGGCCAACGGGGCCGTGGGCGCCTTGACGGATCCTGAACAAGTCTCTCGACAAAGAGCTGCTGTGGGGACGAACCCGTTCTTGGCGGCTCGCCTCGAGCGCTGATAGCCGCCGGTCGATGCCGGAGACGACATGTCGGACGGGTCAGGTGCGGCAGCCGTGCTGACGTTCTCGACCGGGAGGGGTCGTTTGAGGGGCCGTGCAACGTTGGCGCTCGCGGCGGGCATGAGGGGAACAGCTGCGACGGGCTCAACATCGACAGCTGTCGGCACATCGCCAGCCAGAGGTTCGACCATGAATACGTCGAGCGCCGTCGACGCCTGCTGTAGCTGGGGTCCGTCCATGCGAGGTAGTTCTGGTGGCTTGCGGATGCTCGGACGGCGCGAGAGCGAGTGATGTCGGCTGAAGGGAGGGAGGCGTACGGTCGGAGGCGATGTGTAGGCTCTGAAGCGGGCGCCTTCTCAAGCAATCCCACTGATTTCCAAGCGCTGTTGGACCAAGTGTGAACGAAATATTAGCACGCAAGACCAGGCGCCCCGAGCAGAAGGACTGACCTGCGACGTGTGCTTTGCTCAAGAGGTCCTCCTAGCTGGGAAGGAGGCTGCCGTCGAGTTGAAGGAGGCTGCCGAGTGCCATCGTTACAACTCGACGCGCGCGCTATCTCCAAAGGCGTGCCCACCTTCTCGACTTGTCGTTCGACTCGAAACCTTACAAAATGCCACTCCTCCTGGACACGCTTTGCTTATACATGGTTGGCCCTGGCAAGGTTGCAGTGCCTCCAGCTCATCGAAGTCACTCGTCGATCCGATGCATGAATGCCAGACCAGCGAGACAGGCGAACCCCCTCCCCCCCATGCCTGGTGTTCCAATGCGGCCCTCCCCCTTTGGCTGAGCATGCCACGAACCAAAACCGCTCGACTGATCATTGGCGCACGCTGTAGGGCGGCCGATGAGTGCCCTGATTAAGTGATGGGTGCCAGCGGTCGCCCACCCTCACGCGCTGTGCCGAAGCCGGTCTACGGCCTTGCCCTCCCCCCACCTCATCCCTCAAGCAGCTGTCGTACACCCGGGGAAATGCAGTCTGAAGGTATTTCATCTTTGATACCTGGAAAGGGTGGACACATAATCAGCGGGTCGCTTTCCAGAGCGATTGGTGGGCAAATGGAGGCTTACAGTTTCCGACTCCACCGTTCAGAAGGCGGGCACGAGGTAGTCGCCGAAGTTGCGCGTCAAAATGATGGCTCCAGCAAAGAGGGCGGTGGAGACAGCAATCCTGGCACGGTCCGAAGGGGGGAGGGAGCACGGTCAGCTCGACTTATCTGCGGGGAGTACTCTAGCCGGAGGCACCGGCCACTGCTGCTGAGCCATGGAGCTGCTGCCCGTGCTTCGACCCGGCCCTTCGTGCCCAACCCTTGCCATTCTCCGAAGCAGCTCAGCAGTAGCAGTCGCATGCAAGCCGACGTACTTGATGTTTCCGGCCGCCTTCTCCGGGTTGGTGATCTCGGACCGCCAGAACGAGGCAAAGACGTTGGAGGCTGGGGCGTCGGCGCCGCCGCCGATGTAGCTGTGGAGGGCGAGCGGAACAAGGTCAGCGCCGTCGGACCAACGAGGGATAGACCTCCGGGACGGACCGCTTCTGCTGAACAGGACGTCCGGACATGATCTGCAAAGTGTAAAGGGGGGTGGGGCAAGGGATTCGTTGGAAGAGGAAGAGGAGGATGCAAGGCGGTCGTGGCAGGGAGGCGAACCTCCGACTCTGCGCCCGCGCGCCCGCCTGCCATATGTCGCCTGCGCGAGCGGGCAGGCGGGCAGATGGGCCAGGCGCAGTGCGCCCTCGCCCCGCACCCACATCTCTGCCCCCCCTCTCGCCGCCCACACTCATCTACCCCTTCTCGACGGATTCCGGCGGCTTTCACGTCTGTGTCTTGTTCTACTTACAACGGCCGAGCATTCGGACGAGATCCAGCGGTGGCCGGGCCCGGCAAGACGTTGTACGTGTCGCGCGCCTCCCCTTCAGCTTGCTAGCGCGCCATCCTTCCGCCTAGCCAGCTGACTTGAGCTGGCGCTGTCGACCACATAGCTGTGAAGCAAGGTCCGGACGCCTCAAAGGAGTAGACCTCTATGACAACCGACTTCGACAACGGCAGCGGGTTGCGACCCACTGTTCCATCGGGATCGACGTCATCCTCTCACCGCTTGTGGCAGCAGGCGACTCGCCCAGCACCACCTGATCGGCCAGGCTCGCACCACTCAGCTCTCTCGGTCTCAACGGCGTCGAGCTCGTCGACCGGCGGCGGAAATGGCTCGAGCTCCAAGAAGCTGCCCAAATTCCGGCTTCGGAGCAATAGCAGGAGGGAGGATATCAGCGCCAGTAGCGAGGCCACCTCCGGGACCAACTGCACTAGCAAAGCGGAAGGGGCTGACGACAGGCTTCTGGGCCGCCGACGGAGGTCGGATGCCAGCGGTCGTGATAATCTGCCGTTGACCGTCGAAGGGCACGCCGAGGATGACGTCGAAGGGACGGGCTTGGCCTCGCTTAGTCCGAGCATTGCGACGAGCGTGTCTCGCCACGGAGTCGGACCCAGTCACTCACGCCAGTCATCGGCATCCTTCAAGGATTTTGAGCCCGAGGAGGTTCTGATATCGGCGACATCAAGCCATCGCGGCTCGGTCGATGAGCAGATGCCGCCCAAACGCACGAGCCGCGCCAAGACGCTCCGGAAGAAGACGTCGAACCTCTTCTCGACGAAGGACCGGTCGGTCTCGAACGGCAGCATGGCCAGCGGTCCTGCCGCCACCGTCAGGGATGCACATCTCTCGCCCGCTCTTTCGCAATCGTCTTCGCTTGAGGCGCAACATTCTTCGTCGCTTCTTCGGTCAGGCTCACCTTCGTCGACCGTCTCGTCGGACCCAGTGATCGTAGTTGAGCCGCCGCTGCGCAGGGTAGGATCACCCTCGCATAGCATGCGCCGGCCGAGCAAGAGCCAACAGACGCGTCCGCGGCCAGGCTCAACGACCAGCGTCGAGTCGACCGGTCCATCCTCTGTGAACGGCTTCTACCAGCAGCCCGGACAACAGGCCGGGTCGGCCGTCCGCATCCACGACATTGCGACCGCGCTGCCAAATCGGCTCGGCGGTTGGTTTTCTAATTTCTTACCTTCACAGCAGCAGCCGAGGTCTTCGCCACCCGATGCTGTGGTCGGCGGCAGCAACAGTACGGGTGGCGCGACTCCAATACCGCCGAGCCTGCACGCCAGCTCGCCATCGCGGGCCTCACCAGCCGGCCAGCAAGGCACACGCTCGTTTGCGTCCGCCTCGCGTGACAAAGGCGCCATCTCGCGCTACTTTCTCGATTCGGATGCCAAGAGACCCGAGCGCAATGCAGAGGCGATCTGGCTCATGGGTCGGCAGCATGATGGCTGGCGGTCGGGCGACCTCGACGTACAATCTCTCAGCCTAGCCAACGGCCTCCCGCAGCCGTCGACCCACGCGACGACGGGCTCGCCGCAGCGCAGGACGTCGACGAGTACCATCTCGAACTCGACGTCGCCGGGACGCCTCACGAGTCTTTTCGCCAACAGCTCGCTCTCCTTGATCGGCAACATCGGGTCCGACGACTCGTCGCCGCGGAGAGACAAGTCAAAGAAGGAGGACGTGCGCTGGCCTACCGAGTGTGAGGCGCTTTGCTCAGTCTATCCCTGCCGCGTGTATGTCGGCCATGCAAGCTGACATCATCGCGTTGTTTCCAGTCTACGACGACTTTCAGACCTCGGTCTGGTGCACGTATCGCTCGCAGTATGCCGCCTTTGCGGTCCTCCCTCCTGCGCTCCTTACCCCGCCCGCGACCGCATACGACGCGGACGGCTTGCCGACGCACGCCTTTCTCGAGGCTAGCAAACGGCACATCGCGATTGAGCCGCCGATCCAGCGTGTGCAGTCGGGCTGGGCTTGGATCAGGAGCGGTGGTGGTTCGGATGACCGGGGCCTGACGACTGACTCTGGTTGGGGCTGCATGCTTCGCACCGGCCAGTCCTTGCTCGCGAACGGCCTCATTCATCATCATCTTGGCCGAGGTGCGCCGCTGCTCTCATGCGCCCAACATCATCTAGCTTGAGCTGACAGACTTTGAACTTATTGTGCCTTCAGAGTGGCGCCGCCCTAAAGGACCGCCTGGGGTTGACGCTTCACGGCAAGAGATCCTCGACTACGCGACGTATGTCCGCGTCCTCTCGTGGTTCATGGACGACCTGCTACCGTTCGCGCCCTTCTCGGTCCAACGTATGGCTCTCGTAGGCAAGCAGCTCGGCAAGGAGGTCGGCGAGTGGTTCGGGCCGAGCACTGCCGCCGGTGCGATCCGGACGCTCGTCGGCGCTTATCCCTACGCCGGTGTGGCCGTCTCGGTTGCTTCAGACAGCGTTATCATCAAGTCAGATGTCTTTGCAGCCTCGGAGCCCGTCTTGCCCGCTGCCGACCCAAGCGGCTCCATAGGCAAGAAGTCGGCTTCCTCGGCCTCAAGCAAGCCAACACAGTGGGGCTCGCGACCCGTGATAGTGCTCGTCGGGATCCGACTGGGCCTCGACGGCGTCAATCCGATCTACCACGACTCAGTTCGCGACCTCTTTACGTTCCCGCAATCACTTGGCATCGCCGGCGGACGGCCGTCATCGTCTTACTATTTTCTCGGCTACCAAGGCGACTCGCTCATCTACCTTGATCCGCATCACACGCGAACGGCGGTCGTACCGAAGCCCGTACCGACGCGGGAGGAGCTTCTTGAGCGCGCCGCCGTAGGCCTCGACCTCGAACACCCGGCCGATACTGCTAGCGTTGGCTCTCCCTCGGAATCTGAGGTGCCTTCGTCTGCGGCTCATACGGATCCGTTCTCGTCGCCTGCCGCAGACGTCCCGCCACCATCTCCATCATCCTCCCATGCTGCCCCGGCCGAACTATCAGGCTCACCTTCTGCAACCACGCCTCAGACATCGTCATGTTCAGGGCGAGCCGGGCTGGACCCGCTGGCTCGATGGTTCTCGACGGCCTACTCGCCCCAAGCCCTTCAGACTTTTCACTGCGATAGGGTGCGCAAGATGAGCTTTGGCCAGCTGGACCCGAGCATGCTGCTCGGCTTTCTCTGCAAGGACGAGGCCGACTGGGACGATTTCCGGTCACGCGTAGCCCACGTGAGTTCTGCTGCGCGTCTCATGAATCTTCGCACCCATTAACTAATGGGCGCTCGGACAGATGCCGCATGCTATCTTTTCGATAAGCGACGAGGCAACGAGCTGGGACGACGACGACGATGTCGGCCTCGAGAGCTTCTCCGAGACCGACGTCAACTCGGTAAGCGGCGCAGACGAGCGCGACTCATTCGACGGCTCCTTGGCGCATCAGTCGAGTGACGCTGCGTTCGACACGCAACCTCGTCTCATCGACGACGACGCCGAGGTCGATGCCGCCTCCATCCGTAAAGACAAGGCCAGCGGTCCACCTGTCCTTGGAATGTCGAAGCAATCTAACAGGTCGCCTTCAACCCCGGCTCTGGTGGCGGTTCACAACCAAGTGACGCCACATTACCCGCACGGCCCGAAGCCGCACGACGGGGGTCCTTCGGCGCCGCTCACAGCCCGACCACCTCATGCTCGAGCCCTCGGATCCGAGTTTGAGCTGCTCGACGAAGACGACTGGCGAGACGCCGAGTCAGAGGGCCCGCTTGACGATCGACCGGACGCTGACGGCCCGGCTGCACCTGGCTCGCCTGTTCCGAAGAGACGACAGCCGCTGGCTGCAGACCGGCCGCCCCCAGCCTTCCCATCGCTCTCGCCTAGCGACGCTCATGCGACCAGTCTGCGCTCGTCATCCGGATCGCATCGCAAGTCGACGTTGACCCAGGCGGCCAGACTGCGACGCAAGGCTGGCCGGCGGTCCATCAGCGAGGTCACGGCCCGGCCGCTGACCGAGGACGGAAACGCGAACCACGACGATGACGAAGACGACGACGATGATGACTGGCACGACCACACATGAATTCCGCTCTGCTTTCTCTTATCTACCTGACCTGTCCATCCACGCGACGATCTATGACCCACCTCTTGCCCGCTGCGCTGCGGGCTGCAACAAATGTCAACGCCCTTTTGTTCTCAGCCCGATCGCTTCTTCGCGCCCAGGCCTTGTCCCGCTAGCTGGCGATAGCCGGGCGACGCCGCTGGACTTCTCTTTGACCCTTCTTGCGCGAGCTCGGTTTGTACGCTCTTGCGCGTGCGTGCCCACAAAAGCTGTCCGCCTGGACCCTTCCGGCCTATCATCAGCTCTTCCCGAACCGGACAAGCCACTGCTCGACTTGACCGGCGCGGCGCGTGGCCGTACTAGCAGGCGCAGCATCCTCTCTCCCCCTCTATCTCTCCCTCTGACCTCTACACGCTCACGACACGGCTGCCGGCCAGCCTGGCCTGGAAGCAATGCTTCATTCGCGGAATCTCTCCTCGGTCCCGCAGCCGATGGCCTCGCCCTTGCTGACTGTCTCGTCAGCGGCCCTCGGCCTTCCGCCCGTGCTCGAGTGGCAGGCTCAGGAGGTTGCCGCATTCCTCACCTCGCTCAAGTGCGGCCACCTCGCCCCCGTCTTTGAGAAGAACGACATTACAGGCGATGTCATCCTTGAACTTGACATGGGGCATCTCAAGGAGATGGGGGTCACCCGAGTCGGTGACCGGGTCCGGCTCCAGGTCGGCCTAAAGGCGCTCAGGAGCAGCACCTTCGCGGCCGCCGCCTCGACGCCGGTTACCCCCCGACACTCGGTCGGCATGCGAGGCAGCCCATCAGTGACTGGTATTCATGCAGGCGTGGAAGGTGCGGTCGCTCGCGGTCCCTCGCCAAGGCTGGAGGATAAGCCTGGACCGACCGAACCCCTACGTGCGCGCCAGCCTCCCTTCGATGCGACCCGAGCCCCTTCCGGAATTCGTGCTGATGCGACTGCGCTCGTTCGTCCTCCCTTGCCAGGCACGACGGCCTCACACGTTCGCCAGACATCTTCATCTGACTCGCGCTCGAGAAATTCGTCTGGCAGTTCCGGTCATCGGCCGGCCCCGCTCGACATTGCCAGCACCGTCGCGCGGGACCCTCGACTACCGCAGGTCTACCAGCCCGGCCCCAGACCCGTCGTCCCCCGCTCGGCCTCATCGAGCTCAATTCTGCCGCTCATTGCAGCCAGTAAGTCGCAGCCGGCATACGTTCCGAGACCGATCGGCTCCTTGCCCGACGTCTCCACGCCATCTCTGGCTCATCGGCCGTCGAGAGACGCATCCCTTCGACAAGCGGGCCCGCTCACGGGCGGATCAACAACCAGGCTACCGGGCACTCATCTCCAGCAGACGCCAGGATATCCGCTTTCCTCTTTATCAGAGCCGAGTGCGCCTGGTCTCTCCACCCAGCCGCAAGCTGCCGAGCTCTCGACCGGCGCGGCGGGCGGATCCTTTACCGAACGCCGAGCGCTCCTTCAGCTCGAGCGCGAGAATCGCTCTGGTCGACCGTCCACAGCTCCAGGGGCGAGCGGCAACGCATCTGCTCCGCGACTCGTTCCCCCTTCCGCGGCCGGGCTCTCAGCGGCGTCTAGCAGTCCCTCTGTGACCCTTGGGGTCAATGGACGGCCGACGCCCTTGGCCGCCATGTCATCCCATCCTTTCGCAACAACGCCGGCAACCCCATCATCGCCATCCTATCCACCACTCTCGTCGACCCAACACTCTTCCGACGCCCTCGGCAGCTCGACCGACTCTTCGACGCTCGGATCACTGTCGAGCAGTAAGCTGGCGCTTTCCAAATCCAACAAGTCGCTCCGGTCGACCGGCGGCATGACGCCCTCGCTCGAGGATATCAAGTACAAGGTCGTAAAGTTCATCAATCCCGAGGACGGCAACACGCGCGTCGTTGACGTCACCGACTGCAGCGGTGGCTGGGAGATCATGGAAAAGGTCCTGCGCAAATTCGGCAAGTGGCGCGAGGGCGGCGGTAACGCGCGCGGCCTTGGCGTCGCCGACGACTCGGACGACGAAGAGGGCAAAGGCGCCGTCGTCCTGGATGGCTGGGGCGTCTATCTCGAAGGCTATGGTGGTGAGGGAATCGGTCAGTCCTCTGTGATCTGACTGCCCTTAGAGCGCTTGCTTACGAACGGCCCTTGAGTCTCTACCCCTAGGCCTCCCGCTCAACGAATCCGAGCTGCTGTCGGTCTGCCACGCTCCCGTCGACTCGCCCGCGCGGAACCGCGGCCTCACGCTCAAGCGAGTCAAAAAACTCGGCAACCGTAAGCAGGTTGAGCGCTTTTTTGGTGAGGCGCCGCCCCTCCCATCGAGCCCAACGTCGCCGACCTATCACGCAAACGCGGCGACACCTCGAGAGCCGTCCAATGTAAGCAAGGGCGGCCTCAGTGCGGGAGCGAAGAAGATGAACCGAGCGAGCACCATCAGCGTTATGGCGGGTCTCGGCGTTGACGGTCTCAAGCAGAACCAGCAGCCCCCGCCGCCGTTGCCATTCTTGACGGCAGCATCTGCCGGCGCGCCGCCACCGCCGCCGCCAGTTCCCCCCGCAAGCTCATCTGCGGCGCGCTCGCCGTCATCTGGCTCGTTTCTCATCAACAAGGGCCGCAAGATGTACAACTTCTTCGGCCATCGGCCGCCTTCGGAGCTGATCTCGACCCATCTCACCGAGTACTTCCCTAAGGTGCAGAAAAAGGTCCTCGAGCGGACCGCTCGCAACTCAATGATGCGCATCACCTCGGGAGACGGTGGCGTCCGTGGAAGCTGGGCGGCCTCCGGCGAGGCTTCTGCTCGGCTCAGCACGAGCAGCTTTGGCGATTCAATCGCCTCGCCTCGCAAGAAACGCATCAGCCAAGGCGCCCGCAGTGTCGCATCGTCGAACCTCAGCGGCGGGACCAAGAGTCATCCTCTGCATCGAAATCCAGCGTCGCCGCCGCGATCTACCATTCCTGAGGATGCTTTTCCGGACGATTCGGTCGGTCTGCCCGGCGTGTCGATCTCGACCAACGGCGTCTCCGAGTCTGAGTCTGAGGCTGGCTCTGTCGACTCGCGCCCGCCGTTGCTGCCGCCGGTCGACACGTCGACCGACTCGTGGTCCGACTCGCTCTCAATCTACTCGCCCAGATTTCTCGCCGACGGCGATGCGCTTCGGCGCAATTCAATCGCCTCGGCGCGGCCAATGAGCCTGCTGTCGCAATTTCGCAGGAGGAAGAAGGACACGTCGGACGCAGCCTCCTTCCTGACGGTCGACGAAATCACCGCCCACGTTGATAGCAAGCGCTCAAGCCAGGACTCGGCCTCGGTAGCGGAAAATGGCATCGAGGTCATCGACGACGAGGAGATCGGCGAAGACGACGAAGACGTTCGGACGCCGGCCCCACTCGGCCGGCGTTTCTCACGTGGCTCAAGGCGGCTCGACCGTGTCATGTCGTACTACGAAAGTAGTCACGATTCCGGTGACGACGAGGACGATTACAGTGACGAGGTCGAAGATGACGAGGAAGATGAGGACGAGGCTGATGATGCCGACGATGCGGCTGACGAGCAGGGCAAAGCGTTCCTGTCGAAGGGCGGTGTGTACCTTCCGCTATTCTTTCTTTCAAGCGACTAATCAAGAGCTGACCCGTCTCCTTCTTTCCGCCCTCAAGGTAAGCGCTCCTTCAAGTGGATCAAAGGCGCGCTGATCGGCTCGGGCTCATTCGGCTCCGTCTTTCTCGGCATGGACGCGAGTCGAGGCTTGCTGATGGCCGTCAAGCAGGTCGACATTCCGACTGGCGTCTCGGCCAACGAGGAGCGCAAGAAGGAGATGCTGAACGCACTTGAGCGCGAGATTGAGCTGTTAAAAGAGCTCCAGCACGACAACATCGTGCAGTACCTCGGTACATCCAAGAGTCCTGTTCCAGATGTGTGTGTCACTGACGTTTGCGTTCTCTACCGTGGCAGACTCTTCGATCGACGCCAGTCACCTCAACATTTTCCTCGAGTACGTCCCCGGTGGGTCCGTGACGGCGCTTCTCAGCAACTACGGCGCTTTCGAGGAGGCCCTCGTTCGGGTCTTTATCCGGCAGACGCTTCAGGGCCTGGCGTACCTCCACGACAAGGGTATCATTCACCGCGACATCAAGGGCGCCAATATCCTGGTCGACAACAAGGGTGGCATCAAGATATCAGATTTCGGCATCTCCAAAAAGGTTGAATCGGGTGCGTCGGGCGCGCAGGCAAGCGGCTTTGGGAGGATCGATCGGCTAAATGCGCACCTCCTATTCCCCGCAGACTTGCTCGACGACACTAACAACCGCAGGTCACTTCAGGGCACCGTCTTCTGTCAGTCCAGCCCTCTCTGCGCTCGACTGTAGGACGCCACGCTGACGGCTGCGCCCCCCGGCCCCTAGGGATGGCGCCCGAGGTTGTCAAGCAAACAGCGCACACGACAAAGGCCGACATCTGGAGTGTCGGCTGCCTCGTCGTCGAGATGCTCACCGGCCAGCGGCCGTGGGGTCGCCTCGATCAGATGCAGGTCATGTTCAAGGTCCGTCGACGCACCCTTATGCTGACCTGCATACCACATCCGCTTACCGTGATTATCGCGCCTGACTTCCAGATCGGAACGCTCGGCCGGCCCGAGCTTCCGCCCGACATCACGGCCGAGGCCGAAGACTTTCTCGAGAAGACGTTCATACTCGACTACCACGCCCGGCCGACCGCGAATGCTTTGCTCGCACAAGATTTTATCCAGGTGGAACTCGACCCGGCCGGGCCGGCCTAGCCGTCCGCGAGACAAACATCCTGATGACGGATCGTCTAGTTCGTCTAAAATAATTTCATCACAAGATCGGTCTCGTCGAGCCTGCCGCCCCAGCGCCCTCAGTCGCCCGTCATCCGCCGTGCATGCGACTGTGTTGGGCTCGCCACTTGCGGCGTGAATGAACCGCCGCCCCCGAAGCTGACGGTCCCGCCCGTGAGCTCCATCGATGGATTCCAACCCTGACGCAAAAAGCCGTGCTTATCAGCAGAAGGACCCATGGCGTCGATGACTGAGCCGACGCACCGGTAGGAGATGCGAGTCAAAAATGCCCGAGTTAGCCGGCCAGATGGCCTCGAGGTTGAGGCTGCCCTCGCCCCCGCTGAGGGCCGTCTCGTGCCCGCCCCAGACGCCGTCGGCACCCCCAAAGGTCGAGTAACCAAAGTCCTCGCCCTCGGGAAACGTTCCGCCAAAGGCGGCGGTCCAATCGGTGAAAACTGGACTCGTGCCACCGGCTGCCGACATGGCACCGTTGGCCGTCGGGGCGAGCGTCGTGTCGACGCCGAGCCCGTCGGCCCCGGTCGGGACGGGCGAGTTTTGGCGGGTCGCGAAGCGCGTCTGAGTCGGGTACGGCGTGTTGGGCACGCTATTTGGCCGCGACTCAGTCGAGGATAGGAGCGATCGCAGCAGCTGGGCATGGAGCGCCGGGGTATGCTTCGAGTCGATCGCGACCTCCTCGAGAACTTTGACCGCGCCGTGGACGGCCTCGAGGATCTTGGCCGGCGACTCGAGGTAGATCGTCAGCTGCGGGCGCAGCAGCTTGAGAAGCGACAGGATGGCGTAGGAGAGCCTACAGGTGTTCACAAGAGCATGTCAGCGAAGTTGTCAACGGCGTCGATCGTAGCCCAATACACACATAGTGAAGGTTGAGTCGGGCGCGTACGTTAGCTTGCCGGTCGGTGCGAGTTCATCCCGGGCGACCTTGATGACCTCCATCGCCGCCCCGGCGACGCGCGCGAAGAAGTGGCCAAGCTCGATCGGCGCCCGCTCCAAGGCGTTTTGCAGCCCAAATGAGTTCATCATGAGCAGCGCGTCTGGCAGGTCGACAAGAATGCTGGTGTCAGTGCGCAACTCTGTTGATGACAAGGGTAAAACAAAACGACCACAGACAGGAACAGTAGAAGGAACCGACGGATCGCGAGTGCCCGAGCTTTGGTCGATCCTCCTCGGCCGACTCATTATACAGTTGGCTGCGAGCGGGAGCGCTGAAGGTTAGTGCGAGCGCCCTGTCCGCAACCTGTGATTCTGCCGGCACTCACTCCCACGCCTCATGCCACTGGGTGTCCCAGACGCTGAGCTGAGCCTCAATCGAACGGAGGAAGAGCGGGTAGTCGAGATCGGTCTGCAAACCCGAGGCGGTTGAGGTGCCGCTGTAGATAAAGTCGAGTGCGCGGCTCATGATTTGCTGGAGTCCGACGTAGGCGACGAGCCCGCGGTCGGTGTAGGTTGCGAATGCTGATGACGCAGCCCACGTCGTCTTGTTGCGGATGATAAAGTCTTCACGGATTGAGTACGGCTTGCCCATCTGCGATGAGAGCGAGCGATCGAGGACGTAGCACATGCTGCGGGTGGCGGAGAGCGGAATCAGCCCAGACAGCCAGAGTCGGTTGTTCCGGGGAAGCAACTCACAGCCACGTCCGCTCACGGTTGATGATCTCGCGGTCGCGAGCTTTAGCCTCCTCAGTATCCTTGCCGGTCAACTGCGATTTGCGATGTAGGTTGAGGTCGGTCGCGACGCGGATGCCCATGCCGAGCAAGAGCCACTAAGACAAACGCAAGCAAGGTCAGACCTAGGTACGTGCAATGAAGCGGCGGGGTAGAAATGCTCACCGCCTGATCAAGCTCAAAGCGCTCGACGGGGAGACCGTAGCACGTCAAGATGAGGTAGGCCTGCACAATCTCAACACTCTTGAAGCCGTGACTGGGCGTCTCGAAAGCAAGCTTACGGACGCATGTGTTGAGCCGGCCGACGAGCTCGGGCCGCTTGCTGTAGAACTTAGAGGCGACCCAGCAAACTACAGCCAGAGCAGGTCGCGCCGATGATCAGTCCCTGCTCAACCTCGCATCCGGCAAAATGGCAGGCACGTACCAGTCGTGAGGAGGAAAGGAGAGCGTGAAGCGACGAGCCCAGGCGTGTGGAATGCCCGGTCGAGCACCGGTACCTGAACGTTGATGAAGTCAAAGTAGATCGAGAACAGCTCGAGAACCTCGTCTGTCGACAGAAAATCAAGGATCTCGGGCCGGATCGAGCGCTCAATGATGATCCGCCGGAGGGGCAGCATCTAGAAGAAGGTCGCTTGTCAGTCAAGAGAGCCAGCGCCGCACAGAGTAGGCAAAACGATTGTACCGTCATCGGACCCGGCTTGAAGTAGACGGTTGAGGCCAGGCCGAGCGGGATATCGTCCTCAACTGCCGGCTCGTCTTTGACAGCCTTCGCATCAGCCTCTCTGCTGCCAGCAACGGGCCGGGCCTCCTGTTCCTTGCCCTTCCCGTCGCCATTCGTGGAAGAGATGCCTGCAGCCGTCGATCCAGGTTCCCCGCTGGCAGCACTGTTTGCCGCCGCAGCCGTGTAGGCAGCCGCAGCAGATGGCCTGCCCGGCGCGGCCGAGCCTGACTCGCCGCTAGCGCCAGCAGTAGGGCTCGGCGGGCGCGAGCGGAGGTCGCTCGAGCCACCATGGCCGACCGGGGCAGGCGGACGGCGACCCATCACGCGATGCACCTTGGCGATTGCGGCGTTTGTGATGGCCTCGTCATCGGCCGCTCGCCGCCGAGCTTCCTCGTCGTCAGCCTCCTCGACCGCGGCCGTCGCCGCGTTCGATCCTGCGACCGAGCCGGCGCCGGCGCCATCCCGAGCGGGAGTCGAGGCGGTGACCGAGCCGCCCCTGCCGCCGCTCGCGTGCGACGAGGCTGGTGTCGGCGCCTGCTGCTGGAGTGTCGGCTCGTGGTTGAGGAGATTGCGGACGAGCATGCCCGCCGCGACACCGCGGGCCTCGATCTTGCGGTGATTGTGAAGCGAAGCCTCGGCAAGGAGACCGAGCGGATTGAGCGAGTTGTCGGGAAGGGAGTGCAAGCGAGGCGAGTGCGGGCGCGTCGGCACCTGCAGCGGTGGCGGGTTCGGTAGGGGCGGGTTGCCGGCGCTGCCCGAGGCTGGGCCGCCAGCCGAAGAGGATGAAGCGGACGAGATCGGGAGCGCATGCAGTGATGCTCCGGACGGATGGTGAAGGTGATGGGGCTGCTGATAATGGGCGTGCTGCGGGATCGGGTAGGGTGGCGGGTGGGCTCCGGGAAGAACAGGTGGAGCATAGAAAGTTGGGTGCGAGCGGCCGTTGGATGCTGGCGAGCCGTTGCTGCCGCCGAGGTGATGGCCGCTTAGCTCGCCTGTGAAGCCTGGATGGTGGCTGCCTGACGGTCCTGGCCCGGCATGGCTACTTGCGCCGGAGTCAATCGAGCGGATGCCAGGAAGACCCGTTTGGCCGTCGGGCATCATTGGTAGCCGAGCCATTGCTGCGGCCGTGGCGTTGCCTGAACCGGCTGCGCCACCGGATGGTGATGGGCTCCTTGTGACCATGCCCGAGGCAAACGCGGCCATGGCCGGGTTGTGAATTGAGCGCAAGACAGTGTCGAGCGTCTGCTCCATCTTTTTGAGACTTTGAGCCATTGCCTCATGCTTCTTCGTCGACTTCTTGCCCCGGTTCGATTCCTCAAAGATGCACTCCTGGTTGGTCGCCTTGCAGCGCTAGAGGAGACGGCAAGCACGGGGATCGAGGCCAGGGTCAGCCGGATGCGGAGGGAGCTGCATCAAACAGAGGAGCCGGACCTTGCAAGGCGGTCCCTCTTCGGAGAAGCACCGCATCTTGAGCTTGCGGCAGACGGTACACGCTCTGCGTCGACGGCGTCACCAGAGGCGTGAAAGGGATGAGCGACACGCAGACGTCAGCGACAATTGCCCGAGTGCAAGACCGGGGCAGGCTCGGAGCGAAAAGGCGCGACGCACCGACTGCCTCGCGTCGCCTTGGGTTTCTTACCGTCGGGTCCGAGCTCGACCGGCTTGCCCTTACCGTTCAGCGGCTTGCCATCTTTACCGACCGCGTCTGTGGACGAAGCCACGCCGGCTGATTGAGAGCCCTTCGCCTTCCCTTTATCCTTGGCCGACGGCTCCGAGCCGATCTCGTCGTCCTCGTCCTCATCCTCTTCATCCTCGCTCTCCTCGCTTTCCTCCTCCTCCGACGTCGCGCCAGCCGCAGCGCCGTCAACCACACGCGACGTCGAGCTTTGTCGGCGCTGCTTTTTGACGGCCGCCGAGCCGGTCCGACCTCCGCTGGAGCCAGCAGCAGCGCCACCGTTAGTCGAGTTGGGCCGCGAGAGGTTAGGAGTCGGCGGGCCTGAGGAGGGGTGGGGGCGCTTGAGGCCGAGTAGGGCGGTCGCGGATGAGAGCTGCTGTTGGCCGCCGTTGGCGCCGCCGGCGTGCTGTTGTTGCTGCTGCTGCTGCAATTGTTGATGTTGATGGTGGAGTTGCTGCTGGTGCTGCTGCTGCTGGGCAAAGTGCTGCTGAACGTGTTGGGCGTACTGCTGAGGATGGAGACCCTGCTGCTGCTGGGGGTAGCCCTGCTGCTGGCCGTACTGGCCCTGCTGCATCTGCTGCTGCGGGTGAAAGCCGCCACCCTGATGCTGCTGAGGCTGCGTCTGCGGCGGCAGCTGATAGGACGGCACGAGCGCAGGGTCGAAGGCGTCGTAGCCGGGCGGCGCGGGATGGGGGTAGGGCTGGTACGCGAACGCCGGCTGAGGTCCGGCGCCCCCTCCACCAGGCGTGGGCCCGTTACCGCCGCTGCCGCCGGACTGGCCGTGGCCGAGCTGTGGGGCAGGGATGGACGGCGACCGGGCAGCCGAGGTCGATGGCGTGGAGGTGGCTGACCAGGGTTGCTGCTGCTGCTGGTGGGCCTGCGGCGGCGGCTGTTGTGCGTTGCGGCCGTGCGCGTAGCCGGCCATGCGAGGGAGGGATTGCTGGTCTCGACGAGGCAAGCTAACAGTGTCGGGGTCGGCAGAGGAGGGAAGCCGAGAGCCGGAAGAACGGTCGTCGGCGGGTCCGGCCCGATGATTTGCCGAGGGTTTGAACGGGAAAGCGAGGAAGGGAGAGGTCGGCGTGGGCGGCAGGAGAAGAGACGACCGGTAATCGGGCGAGGAGAAGGCCGGCGGCGGCGGCGGCGCGGCGCGTGTTGGTGCCGTGCTCGGCTTGCACAAACGGGGCTGCCAAAGGCTCGGCACTCAATCAGAAGGGGCAAGCGGGGGAAGCTAGAAGCAAGCCAGTGCGAAGGGCGTCGTTCGCTTGCCAAAGCGTCGGGCGTATCAAGGAAAATGGGGCGGAAGGAGGCTCGTCGTCCTTTCCTGGCTCTGGCGCCGCCTCGTCCCCTTTCCTCTACCCCGATCGAACCCCCGCCGATCCCTGCCCCTTGGGCTCTCGAAACAGCAAGCGAAAACACGGCTCAGGCCGGAACTCGTGGCCCGGCGAACCGGCGAAGAACAGAGGCGATCGACGCGAGAGAGCAAAGGCGCTTCAGAGCATACTCTGGCGACAGGCTGGGGCATGTCAAGCCCGACTCAAAGAAGGGCGCCTTGAGAGGATAGCTTGCTTCTGGAACGTCGCTCGCCGAAGGCCACTCGACGACATGCAGGACGACTGCTGTTCGCTCTTCGACGCGTCGGCAAGGGCTGCCGCGTTTCGTCGCGGTGCCCCGGCCGCATGACGACGGGACCTTCCCTCTACTGACGGCGACGCAAGGCGCACGCAGCAAAGGGCGGCCATCGATTCGCTCAAGGGCGCCGAACGGTCCTGTCTACGCCTCGCACCGCCACCACCCATCAACTCCCACCCTACACCTCTACACAAACACCTCTTCTCGTGAGTGACTGCCGCAGCTCCTGGCCCTCTCTCTAACTTTAGGCGGTCGACCGACGAGCTGACGCACCCTCACTTCACCACCACTTCGTCGCCATCGCGTTCCCCTGCCCTCCTCCACCTCTCCCCTTAAATCGCCGTCGGCCGATCTCCAGTTGCCACTTTTTTTCCCTCTTCACGACTGTATCCACTATCGCACTCTCTCCCAACATCATGCAGGCTGTCAAGGACGGAATCGCGGCCGGTCAGTCTCTCCATTCTCTCCACAGACTCATCCGTTGATCCCACCTCCTTTCTCGATGGACGCGTCCGCTGACTGCCCTGCCCACCTCCGTTTTCCTCCGCTCTCGCCGGACCTCATCGCCACCCCACTTGCCTGTCATAGTGTCCAACACGATCGATGCTACCAAGAACCCCAAGCGGGCTCAGCTTGAGGAGGATGTCGTCGCCCCGCCGTCGGGCTGCCCGATGAAGACCTACTTCGGCATGAAGGTCTCGGTGCGTCCCTCCTCATATTCGCATCTGGAATCATCGAAAGAAAGGTCGAACGGCTAACACCCGCCTTGCTGCCTCTCAGGACACCGACAACTCGATCAAGGCTGGCGTCGGAGGCCCGACGCTGCTCGAGGACCTTCACAACCGGGAGAAGAGTGCGCCCCTTGCTGCTTAGTTGCGCTACCCTGACGGTGACGGTCAGCACTACCTGAGATTGACCGGCTCTGCCCTCGCTCTTACCAGTCTCTTCGTTTGACCACGAGCGCATTCCCGAGCGCGTCGTTCACGCCCGGGGCACGGCTGCTCACGGAACCTTCAAGCTCCACACGCCGATCCCTGAGTTCTCCAAGGCCGGCATCCTTAACGACACGTCGCGCGAGACCCCCGTCTACCTTCGCTTCTCGACCGTCGGCGGCTCGCGCGGCTCGGCCGACTCGGTTCGTGACGTCCGTGGCTTCGCCGTCCGTTTCTACACCGAGGAGGGCAACTGGGACATCGTTGGCAGTGCGTGTTCTGTCCTGTAATCGATCTTTTCAGCCCCGACACTGATCGCTTGATGGCCCTATTCCGGCAGACAACATTCCCGTCTTCTTCGTCCAGGACGCCATCAAGTTCCTCGACCTGATCCACGCTGTCAAGCCCGAGCCCCACAACGAGATCCCCCAGGCCCAGACGGCGCACGACAACGCCTGGGACTTCTTTGGTCTCGCGCCCGAGACGATGCACACGCTCATGTGGGCAATGTCAGACCGCGGCATCCCCCGCTCGCTGCGCATGATGAACGGCTTTGGTGTAAACACCTTCTGCCTTGTCAACAACGAGGGCAAGCGCTGCTTCACCAAGTTCCACTGGCTGCCCGTGCGTTCTCGCGATTCCACCTTGGCTGACTGGAGTCGTCTGTCGCTGACCTCGCCCTCCCTTGCGCCTCCTCGCAGAAACTCGGCGTCCACGGTCTCGTTTGGGACGAGGCCCTGAAGCTCAACGGCCAGGACCCCGACTACCACCGGCGCGACCTTAACGACGCTATCGAGAACGGCGACTTCCCCGAGTGGGAGCTGGCCGTCCAGATCATCAGCGAGGAGGACGAGGACAAGTTTGACTTTAGCGTGAGTTCAAAGTCTGGGTCGACTGTTCCATGCGCAGATGGCTCGAGGCTGACCTGCTTCATCCTCTGTCCTGCCTCCTCACAGATTCTTGACGCGACCAAGCTCTGGCCCGAGGAGCTCGTCCCGCTCAAGAAGATCGGCACGATGCAGCTGAACCGGACCGTCGACGACTACTTTAGCGAGGTTGAGCAGGTTGCCTTCTGCACGCAGCACATTGTTCCCGGCATCGACTTTTCGAACGACCCGCTCCTCCAGGGCCGCAACTTCTCGTACTTTGACACCCAGATCTCGCGGATCGGCGTCAACTTCCACGACCTGCCGATCAACCGGCCCGTCTGCCCCGTCTACAACAATCTCCGTGATGGAAAGATGCAGCGCAAGATCCACCGCGGCACCGTCAACTACAGCCCCAACCGGTTCGAGACGCCGAAGGTCTCGACGGCTGAGGAGGGCGGCTTCGTTCCTTACCCGGTACATACCCGCGCCCTCGACGTTCAATCTCCCACGTTCTGAAAGGGGCTGACATTGCTGCTCATTATCCGTGTCCAACAGGCCCCCGTCAGTGGTGTCAAGTCGCGCGAGCGCCCGGCCAAGTTCAACGAGTACTACTCGCAGCCGGCCATGTTCTTCAACTCGCTCACCAAGGTCGAGCAGCAGCACCTCATCTCGGCCATCCAGTTCGAGCTCGGCAAGGTCGAGGACGAGAACATCCACAAGATCATGGTCAAGTCGCTCAACAACGTGCGTTTTTTGATCCCTCGCCCTTGCGCTCGGCTGCCTGCCTATCCTGATCCTCTTCCCCATATTCTTCGGTTTCGCAGGTCAACCACGACATGGCAGTCCAGGTTGCCGAGTCGCTTTGCATCGACTGCCCCGCCGCCGTTGAGACCTCGAACAAGACGACCAACTTTGTCTCGATGGTCAATGGCAAGCACCAGGTCTTCACGGCTGCCGGCCGCAAGGTCGGCATCTACGTCCTTCCCGGATTCGATGTCAAGCATGTCGAGGCCGTCAAGGCTGCGCTGACGGGTGCCGGCGCGATGGCCATGGTCGTCGGCGACCGGGCCAAGGTCAAGGGCTCGGACGGCGCCGCCCACGCGAGCCAGTTCACGCTCGAGACTTCGCGCTCGACCCACTTTGACGCCGTCGTCGTCGTCGGTGGCGAGAGTCCCGACTACGCTTCGAAGCTTAACTCGGGCCGCATGGTTCACGTCGTCCGCGAGGCCTTTATGCACCACAAGGCCATCATGGTCCTCGGCCAGGCCGTCGACTGGGCAGCCAACCTCGTCCTCCCCGCCCAAGGCCTCGACCTCTCGGGCCAGGACGGCAACTCGGCCGGTGTCGTCTTCTCGCGCAACACGCCTGCTAAGGCACTCGAGACGTTTGTTGACCTCGTCGCCAACCACCGCGTCTGGGATCGCGACGTCGCGACTGTCGCGGCCTAGACTGGCCTCGGCCTTCGACGTTTTCCTTCTTCGCACTGTAGCTTGCAGCAACCCCCGTCTCTTGTACCGCTCGCTTCTCTCCTACCTTCCTGGTTAGGACGCCTAACAACATGATTGCATGCGCGTTCATCTTCCTTCCGTGCTGTGCGCTGGCTGTTATCGTTGATCAAAGATCGTGAAAGGGGTCGTCGATCGCGTTGTTGAAGAGGTCGTTAGCGAGAGAGGAGGGAGGGAGGATGCTATCAAAGGCGGGCCCGCGGGGTGTTGGCAGCCTGATTTAACTTGATCGTCAGCAACGTCGCAAGGAGGTTCTTGAGGCAAAGTCTCGTACGCACCTCGAGCTCGGCCGCGTACCGGCTTTCGATCGCCTTTCGCTTCGGTTTCATGGTAGCAGTTACCATCCCAGAGTCTGGATCCCAAACGTCAGACGTCAAGACCGCGTGTCCGATCAGCTCGCGCCGGCTAAGTCCCGCTGCCTTGCCAAAGGCGTTGAGCTCGGACAGAAACACACGCCGGACCTTGGGGTCTCGGACGACTGAAGCGACCGAGGCTGGATCGTCTACCGATGCAGCCGCTGGCAGAAGACCACGAGCCTTCAGCAGCGTGAAGAGGTTGGCCGCGTGGGGGATGGCGACTGTGCTGACCGCGTCGGCCCCGACAGGGAGGACCAAGATCAGGTTGGCAACGATTGGGCAAGCCTTGAGGATTGACTCGTTCTTCTCGAGTGCGATGTACTCGCCGTTCGGCAGCTTCACCAGGTTCTTCACTCGATCGACAATGACAAGGGCGCCGGCCGCGGTAAAGCGGCCGATATCACCCGTGAGGAAGAAGCCGTCCTTGTCAAAGACCTCGGCCGTCGCCTCGGGGTTTTTGTAGTAGCGCCGGAAGACGGCCGGACCGCGGACGGCAATCTCGCCTGAGGGCAGGGCGTCCGTCGTCCGGTAGCCACTCTCTGGTCGGTCGATGAGCTTGCGGGAGAAGAGGGAGATTTAGCATGTGCTCAGTGTTTATCGCTGCGAGGCCCGGGATGCACCTTGACTTCAACGCAGGCCATGAGGGAGGCGCCATCGCCACTTGCAGTCCAGCTGGTCGGGTGGCTGATGCAACCCATGCCCGTCGTCTCGGTAAGCCCGTAGCCGGTCTGGATGGACGCGATACCGGTCGCCCGGAACCAAGCGTTTGTGCTTGCGCTGAGTGCGGCGCCGCCGCTAAGGCAGGCATCGAGCCGGCCGCCGGTGAAGGCCCGGATTTTGGAGAGGACGATGGCGTCGCCGGCCTGGGCGAGGAGCGGGATACCGTGCTCCTTGGCAAAGTAGGAGACGTTGAAGAGCCCACGGGTGACGGGCGGGGCCTGAGAGAGCTGAAGCTCGACCGCCTTACGGATCGTCTCCCAGACGAGCGGAACCGCTTCGATCGTCGTAGGCTTGAGCTCAGCCAGGTCGCCCTGACAGTTCTTGACGCCGGTCGCCATGAGCGTACGCGCGCGGCCAAAGCCAGACTTGACGCCCTGTAACCAGAGGTTAGCCGAGGACGCCGCCGCAATGACATGCGCGAGTGGCAGGAACGCGCAGTGCGACTGCTCGTACGGCGTCTTGTAGTGGTCGTCGCCCAAGAGGCGGTCGATCGCCGCGACGGCACTCAGCATCATCTGGTGCGTCACCTCGACGCCCTTGGGCAGTCCCGACGTGCCCGACGTGAACTGGACGGCGTAGAGGTCGTCGGCTTTGGGCGGCGTCGGCGCGGCCGGGTACGCACGGCCGAGGCGGAGCAGCTCGTCGACGGTAATCGTCCGGATGCCGAGGTCGCGAATGGCCTGGAGCGCCTTGCTGTCCGCCTGTCCGTCATAGATGACCGTCTTCACGGTCGGCGTGCCCTTGAGAATGCCAGCGAGCTTTAGCAAAAGGTCTCCCTGCGTAAAGACAGCGACTGAACCTGGCAGGTTGATCGTGTGTTTGACGCCGTCGGTATCGAGCGTCGAGAAGGCCGTCGAGAACGGCGACGAGATTGAAGCGGCGCCCATCGATAGGAGCCGCCAGTTCAGCGACGTCTCGGAGTAGATGGTGAGGAAGGGCGCATCGGCGGCGGCCTGAGCGTTAGCCGGCCGGCCGAGGCCGAGCTGACGGAGACCAGCCCCGGCCTGCAGCATCAGGTCGCGGACCTCGATGAAGGACAGCCACTCGTAGGGTCCGAGCTCGTACAGCTCCAGCGCGCCCTCGGCTGGATGGACCCGGATGATGGGCCGGGTTCCGAGGAACGGCCGGTCGCCGTGCTTTGCTGCCGCATAGTTAGCGATGTCAAACATCGTGTAGACGCCCTCGCACGGGCCTGCCGACGAGGTCAGAAGGAAGAAGGCCGTCAGTCACCTCGGAAGACTGCTGGTCAGGCAAGACGTCCGCAGGCCGCACTTGTGACCAGTGGCTCCTTCTTGCCGAGAACGTAGCTCCGCCGGATCCTAGGGTAAGCCAGAGGTCAGCCCGGTTGAGCGTGGCGGATCGAAAGAGGAGAGTAGCCGGTCCAACCTCGACTCTCCAACGGGCTTGCTACCGTCCTCGGTCCGGACCTCCCAGCTGAGCTTTTGACCTCGCTTCGGTGCGACCATCTTGCGTGTACGTGTGATTTGGGCGAAGAGAGGCTACGTTCAAGAGGGTGTAACGAGGGCGTACGAGGTGATGGACAGCGAGCCAGCCGGTCCCCACCGGTAACTTGAAGCCGGCGGCCGCGCGCAGTAGCGTCATGAGTCGTGGGACTGTAACCAGTCACCCTGTCACTAATACTACTATCGAAGGCCAAGGGGTACATAAGCTCGAATTTCGGCAGCATCCAGATCGCATCGTATCGCCATAGAACTAGTAGGGTAGTCTTTCTGACCTCTCTAATGACGACTCGGTGACTCCCATAACTTTAGTGCGTAATCAGAGGTCAAGCGGTACATGAGGGTGGCACCCAAAACGCAACGGATCGCATTGAAGCTTGGTGGGCTCGTTCTTCTGGCCTCCCTGATCACGAATCCGTAACTCCCATGACTTCTCGCTATCGACGTCGGAGGGTGCAACCCTAGGGGCCCGCCGGGCCTGCGGGTGCGGAGGGGGTGGCATCCAAGTTGCAACTGTTATAAGCGACACCCGTTCGAACCGGCTCGGCCGCACGAGTTGAGTAAAACAACTTTCATCCCTTCCGGATGAGGTGGTGACTGGCCAGCGAGCGGACAGTACTGCCGCATGCGTGTCCGCTCTTGCAGCAACACCCTTTGACTCCCTTGCCGGCATTGAGCCCGTCCATACGGACTGGCTCTTGCATTCCATTTATTTGGACAGCTGAGGTGTAAACAGCTTGCATGACACGGGCACCAGCGGAATGATCAACGAAAGAGCCAGCTAACTCCAGGCTGTGGCTTTTCACGTCGCTTGTCGCATGTCCAGCCAGCCCGCAAATGCCATCTTTCAACATCTCCCGTCCCCAAGCTCCGTTCAAGCAGTCATCATCGCATCCAGCCTGCCTTCGACGGGTGCGGGGGGGTGCGGAGGGGGATTTACTCCGAGGCGGCGGCGGGGAACTCGCTGCGAAAGGGAAAGAGGAGGGTCAGTCTCACGAGGACGCGTTCCGACACGACGAAGCAATGGCGAGAGCGACCCACAAGTGGACGTCCTTGCCGGTCAGCTTGCGGTAGGTCGACGAGAAGGTCTCAAGCTTGTACTCGAGGAGGTTCGAGTCCTTGGCGTCGAGGAAGACCTTGGTGACCTTGGAGCCGTCGGTGTTAACGCGGGTGCGCTTGCCGGTGATCTCCGAGGGGTAGACGAGGTCCGAGAGGATCGACTCGTGGACAGCCGTCAGGGTGCGCGAGCGGGGGCGCTTCTGTTGGTTGCGCGAGTTCTTCGACGGAGGGGGGAGCATGCGGCGCTGAGCAAGGAAGACGAAGTGGCGGTCGAACTTCTTCTCGAGCTCGCGGGTGAGGCTGAGGGAAAGGGATGGAGAAAGGGATCAACAACGGCGTTGCGAAAACGTCTCGCGGAAAGCCGGCCCCAGCAGTGGTCCTAGTCAATGCCGCAAAACAATCCGGCCGTTGCCTAGGCCGCAGCAGCCCAACACTCCCTTTGAAGCCACAAGCCGACCGTTGACGAATGTGTGAGGCAGGCGACCGCGCTCAAGCGCAGCCAGGGCACAGTCAAGATGCGACCAGAGCCCGACCGCGCCGGCAACCCAACCTTCTGACACACCGGTCCCCATCCTCGCGCGCCCTCCCTCTACCCTTCCGTTTCTCCTGGGATAGCGCCCCAGCTGACAAGACGCCAGCGATTCGGATGAGAGTACGGCAAGGACGAACCGCTGCTGGATCTTGTGGAACGCCTTGAGCTGGGGAACAGGAACGAAGATGATGATCGCCTTCTTGCCGCCCTTGACGTCAACCTCGCGGGCAGCCGAGATCTGGAGAACGCGGAGCTCCGACTTGAGCTCGGGAACGTTGTTCTCGAGGTCGAGGATGGCCTGAGCAACGGTCTGCTCAGTCTCGTCGGGCGCGGTGAGGGGCGCGTTGGCCGTGCGCTGGATCTTGGACGTGTACGACTGAGGCACGGAGGACAACAAGCAGGTCAGTACATGGCGCGACCGAGTCGAAGCGAGACTTCAAAGGCCATTGCAGCAGCGCGACGGAACAGGACAAGAGGTCGCCCGAGCAGCCGGGCAGAAGCAACCTTCGGCGCGCCTCGGTTGATGCAACGACTAGCCGAGCGACTCGAACAAGCCTGCCAGCGCGGAGGCTGAGCGACCCCGGGCGTTAGACCTGGCCTGAGTCTCCTGCCCGCTGAGCGCCCGGCCGCTGCGACAAGTGCGAACGGGCCGAGGTCGAGCGGCAGCAATCGCAGCTCCGGCGCTCGTGCCTTCTCGACGCCGCGCCCTGCACCTCCCCCCAGGACGACGTCTCGCCGGAAGCCTGCAGGTCCCCAGCGGCACAGCGGGGCGGGCCGTCACGGACGCCCCGCCGAGCTCGAGATCGACCCCGAAGCCGGCCTCCCCGAAATATGGCCGACCTCGCGACCAGCGTGCCGAACGACCAAGGGCATGGCAGCGGCCGGCGGGCCAACCAGGGATCCGTTCGAAAGCGAGAGTCGTATCGTGTGCTGCAACGGGCCCAAGAGAGGTGCTAGGGAGGACTTTCCATTCTGGAGACTGGCTTGACGGCTTGACGAGAGACGAACGACCAAGGGCCTACCAAGCACCGAACTGCTGCAACGGCGTGCCTGCGCGGGCGCGCGGCCGCGCATCTGGGGGAAAGTACCCGCGATCTGGGATTTGGCTTTGGCGGGGTCAGAAACGATCGACGATTTCGTTGCCGCGGTTCGAACCGACCCGGAAGTGAGTTTGTTCGTCGGGTCTCGTCTCAAGAGAGCCTGATAGCTGAGGCGCTCGACGAGAAAAGAGGGAGAAGGACTAGTGACTCTATGACTCTCACTCAGTGAGCATACTCTCTGCCGCACGAGATGCCTGGGATGACCGAATGCCCTTCCCGCCGCGCGAGAGGGTGTCGGTCGCAAGCAGGCTCGACGGGACCACACCGCCTTAGCCTGCGCCTTCCCTGCCATCCCTGCCACTGATTCACTTCGGATAATGCTTGAACTGACAGCAATTCGCTGACAGTTGGTGTGATCAACTGGGGCGTCAGCCGTGCGCGATCCATCCAATCAGGCCAATACCTGCATCGCGTGTACTTGAGGTGCACGCACGGGACGTACTCGTCGAGCTTCTGTTAGCATCTACGCAACGGGCATCGCTTCGTCATTGATCATCCGACGCTAGCGTGGAGTGCGGCCTCAAGCGACCACCTGATTCCGATCTTTTGAGCCTCTGCACGACGACCCGGCGACCTCAGCTTTGGGGCCTCTTTTCCTGGACCGTCGTGTAATCTTCGTGGTCACGGTCGAAGACACTCATCCCGGCCCAAAGGACGCAATCGAAAAGCAATCTCGCTGCCGGCGCCGTCAACAACGCAGCAGATGTCAGTCGCAGTCGTGCCACGTCCCTGGTACTGGGTTGCCAAAGGTGATCCGGCGGCCAAGATCATCCCCACCAACGTCGACTCGGCCTGCGTCGCATTAGTTTCGACGAAAACGGACCAGAAAGAGAACGTTCAGCGCTTTTTCAGCCGTCGCAAGACCTTCCAATGCCGTTGACCCTCCAGGCTATGCTGCCTACTCGCTACTCGATGTTACCAACCTGGCAAAAGATCGCATCGTCCCTTGTTCGAGTTCAACCTACCTTCGCATCCGAAGCAACGCCTTGCTCTCTCTTGGCAACCTCCTTCACATGATTCCATCCTTCTCCCGCGATCAACGTCAGCTTCACGAGCGACAGCCGCGCCTCTCGTTACTGCTGACTAAAGCTGCCACTGCCGTCCGCCATCGCCGTTATCGTCTTCCCCCTTCGATCGGGCGCCTTCATACCCTTGTCAGACACACTTGCCAGCGGCTTAGCAAAAGCTCGCGAGCATCGCCTTAGCTTCGGGTTACATGGCGGACCGGAGATTAACACCGCAGAACGCCGATTATGCCCTTGTGCAACTGGTGAGTCTGTCTCCTGCGACTGTCCTCGCAAAGCCGTCGATCGATCTCGATGACCTGACAGCCACTGTCATCAGGACACGACCGAGACCAGCTGCGAGTCGGCCATCAGCATTTGACCTTCGAGGAATCGAGACGAAGACATGTCCCGCAGTTGCCTCTCAGGTCAAGCTTCGTTACCGAGGGCGCCCGTTCGAGGCGTTGCGCGTACTTGACCAGGTCCGAGCAAGGTCGTCGTGCTGCGAAAGGGGCGCCGCCGGGCTCACCGGATTCCTCCTCTTCAAGCTCTCCCCAATTTCCTGCTTAGAAATCACAGGGACAGTCGTCCACACAGACACGACAGTCTAGAGAAGGCCTCTTCCTTCTGTCGATTAATCTGCTCGCTCGCTGCCTGCGAGAGTCTTCTTAAGATCCGCAGGGTCCAATGGGATGCGCCTGGCGACCTCTCCCCCAACAAACAAACACCAAGCAAATATGAGATGCTCTCAGAAGGATGTCATCATTCTAGAGAGTGAGAAGGGTTCGCGAATCAAAGCAGAGGGCGGCCAACAAGTGCTCCTTTTGCCTGCGAACTCGAAACCAAACTTGCAGCTGCAGTTCGAGCTCATCTAGGAATCGACGCGTCGATCGTCGGAGGGACGACGCGTCGAGCTCCGTCCAGCTCGCAGCCCCGTCGAGCCCCTCCTCCATCAGCGCCAGTACAGCTCCCTACAGCAAAACCAGCGGTTACCGAGCGATTTCCATCACCCTACGCTCTTTACCTCACCCACTTGGCTTTGGAACCCGCCATGGCGCCCCACCAGCCGGCGCCATCGTCGGTGCTCGCGCTGCCGGTGCACCAGCCCGGCCTGACGCGGCTCGCCTTCTCGCCCGACGGACAGTCAGTCGCCTCTTGTTTGACGACGGCATTGCCTTGGAAACGCCCATCAGCTGACCTGTCGCCTGATTTGCGTCAGGTACATCTTCACTGGCGGACTCGATGCTGTCGTCCGCATCTTCCAAACGGCCAAGGGCGCCGACGTTGAGCCGGGCCTGCTCACAGAGCACACCGAAGCCATCACCTTCCTCGACTGCTCGGTGAGTCGGGCATCATCGGCTCTGGTCCGGTCTGGAGCTTATTCAGCTGACCTCTATGCTCCCTAATGTGCAGAGGAACGCGCTTGTCACGTCGTGCGCTGATGCCGTCTTCCGGAGCTTCGCTCTGCCGAGCGCGAACGACCTCCATGGCGAGGTCACCTTCGCCGGCAACCTGACACGCGCTGCGGGCATGCCCGTTCGCTGCGGCGTCGTTGACAGCTCGGGCCTACGGGTCGCCTGCTGTGCTGAGTAAGTGCTCGCTGCAAGAGACTCTAATGAAAGTAACTACTTGGAAGGCCGGGGCTAACCGCGCGCTTCCTCTCCTCGCATGCTACGGCAGCGACGGCACAATCAAGATTGTCATGTCGTCGCTCTCGACGATCCGGAACGCCCTCTCACTCCCGCACTCGGTGGGCTCGTCATCAATAGGTCACTCGTCGCCGGCGCGCTCGCTAGCCTTTTCGCCCGACGGGCTCGTGCTCCTGACGGCCGGCTGCGACGGCAACCTGCTCTGCTGGGATGTCTCGAAGTGTGTCGTCAGTAACGACAGCGGCAGCTTTGACGAGGACGACGACGAGGGCTGGGAGGTGCCGACCGTCGCTAAGGCGTTCGAGGGCGTGTTCCGTAAGAGCCAGCCAGAGGAGCTGCTCGCGACTCAGCCCGTATGGCATTCGTCCGGCAAGTACTTTGTCATCCCGACCAAGGGCCACGAGATTCTCGTCATCGAGCGCGACGGCTGGAAGAAATTAGGCACCTTTTCCAACGGCGGCCACGACTCGGTCCGTCCCATTGGGCGAGTGCGAAGGAGGTATGAGCGCGCCGGCTGACCTGATACCTGCCGTTCCGTAGGAGATTGCCGAGCTTGCCTTCTCCGCCAACGGTAAATATCTCGCCTCGTCTGGAGTCGATGGCAAGGTGCTCGTCTGGGAGGTCGCTTCCAAGTCGGTCATCTCCTCGTACCAGACGGCCGAGGCCTCGCCCATCACCTCGCTCGCCTTTTCGCCCAAGTCGAACCTGCTCGCGTTCGCCGACTCCAAGGGCACGTTCACCCGCTGGTCCGACCCGGTGCCCTCAACCTTCTTACACCCGGCCGAAAGCGGGCCTGGGGCGGCAGCGGTAGTGTCCGCCACGCGTCGCGCTCGATCGCCGCTCTTTGGCGACGACGAGTTTGACGTCGAGGACGAGGAACTCGACACGCGAGCGCCCCGGGCAGGAACCGACTCGCCCGTCAAACCCAGGCGAGCAAAGCGCGGCGGCGACGATAACGACGACGTTGGCGACGACACGGCGATGGGTTCGGTTGACGGCGAGGAGGACGGAGACGAAGGAGACGAGTACGACGACAACTGGATCATCGATGACGACGGCGAGCATGCCAAAGCCAAGGCCGAAGAGAAGGGCCAGCTTGGCCTCGGCCGGTCAAAGGGAACCGGAGCGCGCGAGCTCGTCCGTGTTGCAGTCAGCCAGGCGGCTTTCCAGCCCGGCTCAACCGGCTGGAAGAGCAAGAAGCGGTACCTCAGTAAGTTGCTCGGTCGCACGTTTTTCCTACCAACGCCTCGCTGATTCTCGCACCTTAGCCTTCAACATGGTCGGCGCAATCGATGCAACCGACATGGACACGCACCACGTCGTCAACGTCGACTTCCACGACACATCAAGGCATCGCAGCTTCCACTTTGCCGACCATAGCAAGTACACGATGGCCGCGCTCGGCGACAAGGGCGCCGCGTTCGCATCCGAGCCCGACTCGGTCAACCCGACCTCGACCATTCACTACCGGCCGTTTGACACGTTCTCATCGTCCGCCTCGGCCGAATGGACCGTCAATCTTCCGCCGCGCGAGAAGGCGCTTGCCGTCGCCGTTGGCGGGTCCGACGACTCAGTCGGCGCCGTCGTTCTCGCCACAGACAAGGGCTACCTCCGCTTCTTCACCGGTAGCGGCGTCCAGACATACCTCTGGAACCTCGGCGAGAGCGTCGTCAGCATGGTCGGCGGAGAGTCAGAGGTCGCTGTCGTATACCGCTCGGGCTCGACGACCATGGACGGTGCGTCTGGACCTGGCTGCTCATCTCGGCCTCAGCGATAGGCACTGACTCTGATGATGCTCATCCTTGTACAGGCGCTCAAAACCTGCGCTACCTCCTCATCAACCTGCTCTCGTTCGATCTGATCCAGGAGGGCTCCATCCCGCTTCTCCAAAACGTTACGCTCCGCTGGCTCGGCTTCTCGGACATTGGCGAGCTTCACATGGTCGACTCGCGCGGCATCCTCTCGGTCCTCGACCGCTTCCGGCGGCCGGGTCAGGGTCGCTGGGTACCTGCGCTTGACACAAACCTGCTGGCCCGCAAGCAGGGCAAGGACGAGACATACTGGCCGGTCGGCATCGTCGACGAGCACTACATGGCCGTCATCGTCAAGGTACGCTGGATGTCTTTGCGTATCATCTCTCACAGAGCCACTGACCTTGATCCTTATCTCACCGCCCTCCTCAGGGCCAGAACGATGGCCCGGGCTTTCCCCGCCCGCTCGTTTCGGAGCTCGATATCCATCTGCCGCTGCTCAACATGGACAATGCACAGGGTCAGCTCGAGGAGTCGTGCGTGCGCCAGAACTTGACGGTTACCAGCCTCCGCGACCGGCAGATTGCTGCCAACTCGACTGCGTACAAGCTCGAGATCTCGCAGGCCGAACTCGCGGTCGACAAGGCGCTCCTCCAGCTGATTCAGACGGCATGCAAGGCCGACAAGCTCGCGCGCGCGCTCGACCTTGCGACCCTCTTGGCGTCGACAAAGTCGATCGAGAGCGCCGCCCAGATCGCCAACTTCTACCACCTGCCGGGCCTCAAGGAGAAAATCACGGCTCTCCGCGCCGTCAAGGAGGACGAGCTCGACGACCGCGATGACGCCGACCGGCGCCGGCGCGAGAACGGAGCCCGCTGGGGAAACGGCAACGCCGGCCGATACGTCCCTCAAGGGACCGAGTTTGACTACGTGACGGGCAACGCCCACCTGCCACCGCGAACCGACCTCTACGCCCGGGCGGCCGTGCCCGATTTTGCGCCCCGGCCTGTCGGCGGCCGCAAGGCGTTCAACCGGCCAACCGCTGCGTCCTACTCCCCTGCACCCCCGTCGGCGCCCTCCTCACGCTTCACACTCAACTCGGAGGTCGTCGAGCCCGAGGACACCAACGACTACTACACGCCGGCCGACGAGAATGACGGCGAGGAGGACGAAATGGACCTCGAGAACCAGGACTTCGACGAGGACGAGGAGCGGGCGGCAAGCGGCAAGCGCCGACGTGAGGCCGATGAGTCGTTTGGGGAGCCAGCCGACCGACGCAAGCGCGCGTCGCTCGGCGGCGAGGCCTCGTTCGACGCGGCCTCGGCTCCGAAAGCTCGTGCGTCGTCCGACCGCCCCCCTCTGCGTTGGAAAGCATCGCCGACTGATTTTGGTTCTCGCTCAACAGCCCCCAAAAACCCCTTCGCTAAGAAGGACGCCAACACGCCTGCGACCAGTGCGTCCTGCCGGTGTAAAATTTGTGTTCCGACCGCCTGCTGAGACTTTCCGGCCTGCTCTCCTCTTGCAGACCCCTTTGCGCGGTCCAACGTCGGCAAACCGGTGACGATCGGCAAGTCGACGTCCTTCTTCGACCGGGTCGACGAGAATCGCGACGAGCCCGTCCGCCGTGAGTCCCCGCCTGTCTAGGCCTTCGACTCCTCCCCAAAGCGGTGTGATTGACCGCCACCTCGTTTCCGTTTTCGCAGCCGGCAAGAAGGGCAAATCGGCCGCCGGTCCTGCCGGCAAGTCCGGTCCCAAACAGACGACCCTCTTCGGCCTCCCGCAGCCTCGCGCCGCCACGGCCGCCGCTGCTGCCGGGTCGACGAAGAAGCGGCCCGGCCGGCCGGCCGCCGGCAAGACGAGTAAGGAGACGGCCAAGCTGTCGGCAAGCGAAGCGGTCGCCGCTTCGATCGCTGCGATGGCGGACGAGGGTGGGTCGGAGGAAGAAGAGGGGAGCAGGAACAGGAGAGGAGAGGTCGTAGAGGAAGAAGAGGACAGGATAGAGGACGTGCTGGAGCAGGCGGACGAGGACGTGCCGATGGAGGCTGCCGAGGACGACACGCAGCGATCCGAAGTCGTTGACGACGACGATGTCAACGGGCGGGCCGGCGTGAGTTCACTCACCTTACCCTGTCTCCTCCCGCCCAGACATCCTAACCCCTCGTGCTTCGCCCCGCTCCCCGCGCAGACGCCCGAACGCGAGACAAGCTGGTCACCCTCGCCTTCGCCCCAGAAGCCGCCGCCGCCCGCCCTCGCGGCGCTCACGAGTCGCGAGAAGCTCGCCGCGTTCAAGATGCGTTCGCAAGCCGCCGAGGCCGGGGCTGAGGCCGAGGCCGAGGAGGAGGCCGCGGACGTCTGAAGATCTCTCCCTACCGTTGATCCCTCATCTCCCTTCCCTTCCCTTGATTCTGACTCTTGCTGCTACTCGGCTGTAACGAACCTTTTTGACGCCCTCCCGCGAGCTGTCTCTGCTCGCTCCCACTCCTTGTACCTCATGTCCCCCCTTTGTCCCGTTCAGACTCGATCTCGGCGTCGCCCATCGCAAAGCAAAGCCCAGAGACAAGACAAAAGCGTGATGAGATCCTGCCCAGAGCCAATCCATCTGTTCCGGCGAACCGATCCCCTTCGCTCAGCCGCTCGACGACTCCGCCGCCTCGGCCCGCTCGAAGGCCTTCTTGAAGGCGAGCGCGTCGCGCTTCTCGTCGGCCTCGCTGCCGCCGTTGGGGCCGAGGCAGGCCTTCCAGTCGAGCCGGTGCCCGAGGCCGAGCAGGTTGGCGAGGACCGAGCTGGGAGAAGTTGGCCAGCGTCAAGGAGGGAAAGGCGAAAGGGGGTGGGGGGAGGATCGGTCAGCTGGCGAGAAGAAGGAAGAGCGAGAGAGCGGACGTGAAAAAGAGGGAGGGGGCGAGGGAGCGAGAAAGGACGGACCGGCCAAACTGAAGGTCGAACCGCTGCCTCGGCTCCAACCACGCGATGAGCTGCCGCCCATCGGGCAGGATCAACCGGAAGTAACTCCTCCCCTCCTCGCCCTCCAAGCTCTGCCTTTCCTCAAACACCATCCCGGTCTTGGCCCCCTCGGTCCGGAACGCGCCCTCGACCTGCGAAGAAAGCGCGGTCGGGACGGGGACGACCTGGACGTGGGCGTGCCCCCCACGGGCCGAGAGTCGACCGACCTCGAACCCGACGGCCGACCGACCAAAGTCGGCGTAGAGCCGGCGGAGTGTGCCGAGGACCGAGCCAATCTCGGCGTTGACGAGCGGCTTGTCGTCTGCTGGGATCGAGGCGATCGTCGTGTGGTGCGAGATGGGGATGATCTGAGGACAGGAGGGGAGTCGACGAAGTCGGGCGGGTGGCGGGCGGGCGGGCGGGCGGTCGAGGGCAAAAGGCGCCGAAGAGAAGGGGGAGAGGAAGGGCGGCGAATGTCAGTTGCTGAATGACGATGACCGCCCTGTAAGGGCAGTGGGCTGGATCCCAAACGGCCACAGATGTGCAACGCAGCCACCCATCTCTGCGAACAAGAAGAACTAGCGAAGGGAAGGAGAAGAAAGCACGTACGAGGACATGTCCACCACCGGGGACGCCCTCCTCTCTCCCCCTCTCCTCCGGCACGCCCTCGACCAAGACGACCTTGCCCTCCTTCGGGGTCGGGATGAGCGGACCTTTCGGCAGGGTGACGTAGACCTCGTCCGAGATGGCGGTGATGAGGTGCTTGGTCACGTTGGGGTTGGAGAGGCAGACTTTAGGGAAGGGGGGGGGGGCGTCCGTCGGTTTGGAGTGATTTTCGGAGGGAGGGGGGAAGGGGAAGAGGAAAGGGGGAGGGAGAGGGAGAGAGAAAGGTGTCAGTTGGACGGGTCGAGGGACGGGGGAAGGGGGTTGTATGTTTTAAGAGGGTGTGTTGAAACGAAGCGAGCTGACGGTGGGGAGGGGAGGAGAAGGACTTCGTCTCGGTGAGAAGGCCTCGGAGGGTGACCGGGGGGAAAAGGTGAGGTCGGCAGGGAGAAGGCGAGAAGGCGAGAAGCAAGAAGGGGAAAGAAAGGGGGAAAAGGAGACTCACACCAGCACTCGGCCATCATGATGGGCTCCTTCCTCTCCCTCGGCACCCTCTGACCTCCCCCCTCGCCCCCGTCCTTCCTCCCTCGCTTGGCCTTGCCGCCCCCGGACGAGCCCGAGCCGGGCATCTGACCCCAGATGAACCCTTGCTCCTCCAACGGCTCGCGAGAGCGCTTCATCCCTCCTCCTGCTTTCCCGCCCGCGCCCGCAGCCGCCGCGGGAGAAGGAGAAGGAGCGAACGGGTTGGCCGTCACGATGGCAGGCACCGCCGCCGCCGCCGGCGGGGGGGTGGGGGTCGTCGCGGAGCCATCGAGAGGAGTCAGGTTGAACGCGTAGAATGACCGGGCCGGTTTTGTCGGCGGAGGAGGAGGACCCCCGCCTGCTGCTGCTGCTGCTGCTTGCGATGACGCGGGCGGGACGAAGCGGGCTAGCTGGAACGCCCGGGTGTAGCGCTGAGCGGCGGGAGCGGGGTTGCTCTTCCCCGCCCCCCCCGCCACCACCACCGAGGGGGAGGGGGAAGAAGGGTCCGAGGGGTAGGGTTCGCGTTCGAAGAAACCCTGCGCCACCGACGACGACGACGACGACGCGGACGGCGAAGGGGATGGAAGGGAGGGATGGAGGGAGGGAGGGGGTGAAGGAGGGGGAGGGGGAGGGGGGAAGAAGATGTATCGAGCCCTCGACCTCCGGACGACCTCTTCGAGCGCCGATTCGCCCTTGCCTCCTCCCGCAGAGAGAGAGGCCCTCGTCCACGCCCCCTTGAGCTCGGCCGGACAGCTCGGCGAGCTCGTCAGGAGACCCGGGGGTGGACCGCCCGGGAGAAGAAGAAGGTCGATCCCCTGTCCCGCTGCACCCGCTCCCGCTCCCGCTCTGCTCGTCGTCGAGGCGGCGGCGCCGGTGGAGGAGGCGGTCTGTTTGGCAGCGAGCGCGGCGGCTTGGAGTGAGGCGAACGACGACGACGGGTCGCCGCCGCCGCTGCTCCCTCCTTGGCTGCTACCACCGGTCGAGCGGAGGGGGGTCGACGAGGAGGTCGAGGTGGGAGGTGGGTTGTCGAGCGGGATGAACCTCGAGCTGAGGATCGCTCTCCGTCGACCTTCCTCCTCCTCCTCCTGCCCCTCTCTTTCCCCTCCGCCGGAGCGGCTGCGGCCGGCCGAGAAGGCGCCGATCGTCAGACGCCCGCCTCCACCTCCGCCGGCGGGAAGCGGAGTCTGGACGACGGCGTCGGCCAGGAAGAAGAGGTTGGGACAGAGTTCGATCGGGCGGTCGCCCGTCCCGGTTCCGCCGGCCGTCGAAGAAGAGGCGAGGGAGGGGAGGGCGAGGGCGAGCTTGGAGAGGATCGGGGAGGGGAGGAGCGAGCGGTCGGACGAGGTGATGTAGGTCGGGAGCGGGACTGTCGCGAGGAGGCCGAAGGGAGGGAGGGAGGGAGGGAGGGAGGGAGGGAGGGAGGGAGGGAGGGAGGGATAGGAGGGAGGCGGAAGAGTGAGAGGAGGGACGATGGCCGTCAGTTCCTTGGAAGGGGGTTTGGCCGCTTGCGAGCGAGCGGGCGGGCTGGATGGAGGAAGGGAGAGAAGGAGAAGCAGGCAAGGGGGACGGACGACGCACCTTTGAGCTCGCCCTCGAGCAACGCCTTCACCTCCTTGTCCACTTCCTCCTCCCCCTCCTCTTCCTCTTCGCCGGCAGCGGCCTGCCCCCTCCCAGCCGTCGCCGCCGCCGTCGTCGTCCCCTCGCGCCGCCGCCTCCGCCGCCTCAAGGGGAAGAAGTCACCGCTGACGACGGCACAGGCAAAGGCGTGTTTGGCATGGAGGTTGGCGAGCTTGACGAGGAAGGGAGCGAGGAGCAGCGAGGGCGTCGACGACGGGGACGAGCCTGATGAGGGCGAGGGCGAGGGCGGGCCAAGGGCGAGACTGGCGGCGCGGGCGGGCGGGTGAGGCGAGGCGAGGCGAGACGAGGTGAGGCGAGGCGAGGCGAGGCGAGACGAGGTGAGGCGAGGTGAGGCGAGGTGAGGTGAGGCGAGGCGAGGCGAGACGAGGTGAGGCGAGGTGAGGCGAGGTGAGGTGAGGCGAGGCGAGGCGAGGTGAGGCGAGGTGAGGTGAGACGAGGTGAGGCGAGGTGAGGCGAGGCGAGGCGAGGTGAGGCGAGGTGAGGTGAGGCGAGGCGAGGCGAGGTGAGGCGAGGTGAGGTGAGGCGAGGCGAGGCGAGGTGAGGCGGCGAGGTGAGGCGAGGTGAGGCGAGGCGAGGCGAGACGAGGTGAGGCGAGGCGGCGAGGTGAGGCGAGGTGAGGCGGCGAGGTGAGGCGAGGTGGCGAGGTGAGGCGAGGTGAGGCGAGGCGAGGCGAGACGAGGTGAGGCGAGGTGAGGCGAGGCGAGGCGAGACGAGGTGAGGGATTCAGCGTTTCGAGACGGACGAGAGAGATAGAGAGAGAGAGAGGGAGAACGAAAGCCAAAGCCTGCAAGCCGCCAGCTGCTCCTGCTGCTGCTGCTGCTGCTCGCTCGCTCGGAGACCCTTGCGAAACGAGACACCGACGAACGAACGACGAGCGACGCACGCGGCGGATCCCATTCCTTTCTGGCGATCGAACCTCGACCTCTCGACGTCCATCTTGTCCTTCCAAACCTCGTGCAGGACGTCCCGTCCGTCCGTCCCTCCGTCACGTCTCGTCCATCTCCGTCTTGCCCATCGACGCAGCTGCCGCCGCTGCTGCTGCTGCTGCTGCCGCGGAGCAAAAGGATTCCGCCTCCCCTCCCCCCCCCCCCCCCCCCCCATCATCATTCCCTGCACATCCCCATCCCCACCCGCTCGCTCGCTCCCTCCCGTCACGGGCGATGGTCGCGCAGCGCACGCAGAACCGTCGCTGGGCTGACTTTAGCTTTCGCGCGCGCGCGCGAGAAGAAAGATGAAAGAGCCGGCAGGGGAGGGACGCTCGCTCGCTCGCTCGACTCCAGGCAGGGCTAGTCGTCGGTCGGTCGGGTGGGTGGGCGGGTAGACAGAATGGCGCACCCCACCCCCGTGGTCGTCGTCGTCGTCGTCGAAGAGTCGACCTTGACTCGATGAGACGAGACGATCGAGGCAGGCGGCCGGGCACGGTCGCGTTGCGTCGCCCGACGAACGGCAGGCGGCAGGCAGGACAGGACAGGAGGATGTGAGGGGTGGCTGTGGCTGTGGCTGGCTGACGAGGAAGAGAGAGAGAGACGGGAAGGAGAGAGAGACAAACGCACACTTTGGACGCCATGGAGAGAGGCCGTGCGCTAGAAGAGAGGGAGGAGGTGATGGGAGAGAGCGAACGGGCTGCTGGAGGGAGGCCGGGAAGATGGATGAGGTGAGTGACCGTTCCCCTGCCAACCGCCCTTAGCAACCGACCGACCGCCCGCAGCAGCATCAACCCAAACGGGAAGGAAGCCCGGCTCGATCGCCCGCGCTCATCAGCAGGCGTGCGTGCGTCCGACCTCGCTCGGGGAACTTGATTTAGGGCCCAGGGTCAGGATGGGCCATGATGTGAGACGATCGACGACGCGCGACGCGCGCGAGCGACGGTGGGATAGGATGGGATGTCAGGGATCGATCGATGGTCTGAGAGTCGGTCGGTCAAGGACGCCAGCTAGCAAAGGGGGAAGGAGATTGGAAAGAGGCGCGAGGAGATCCAGGAGGATATGTACGTGTAGGGGTCAAGGGCCGGAGCGCGCGCCGGCCGGGCGATTTCGAGGGAGAAGGAGAAGGCAAGAGAAGGGGACCTCATCGGAGCTGCTTGAGCCGGGCTAGGCCGCTCGACGGGGTCCCTTCCTCAAGCAGTCGTCGACAAAGCGACCCTCTATGGTCTCTGCGCCGTCAAGGCTTGGCAGCCTCGGCGCCGGCTCTCGTTGACGATTGTGCTGGAGGGAGGAGGTCGAGGATTGGACTTGGTCATGCCGCCTCCCGAGTCCCATCGAGGGAAAACGCCCTTCGACTTGCGCCTGTCAAGAACGCAAGTGTTGCCGTCGTTGTTTGCAAAAAAACCGGGTCCGTCGTCCCATCCCAGATGGCTCGTCTTCGTCAGAATCCGAGTCTACGAATGACGGAAGGAGGTCAGGACAAGAAAGCCCGGACGAGGCTAGCCAGGGGCGCAGTGCAGACGGACCTGAGAGAGGAAAATCGACCAAAGGACGAGCTCGCTCGATCCAGCGAGATGCCGAAGGCTCCCCATACGTCGCTCTTGGCTGTGTACGTACGTCCTGCGCGCGCCCTGAATCCGTTCAGGCTGCGATGGTGCGGGAGGAAGCCCGCCGTCAGATCAGATGTGTTTTGACGTGATATGCCAGCGAGCGCGGGCGAACGCACGCACGCATCATGGAACGTGACCGTGCCGGCCGACGAAGGGTGTTGGCAAATCGAGTTTTGATAAAAGCTCGCCTGAAACCGTCAAAAGTCGCAGAGCTTGACCTGACCTCTGCGAGTTGACGAGGATGTTGCTTGGCTTCAACAGGGTACCGCCCCCTGCTGTCGTCAGTCCCTTAGCAGGAAGCTGGCCGGCCGCCCGCGTGGACTGGCATGGAATAAGCAGGTCGAGGTTTAAGGGAGGGTACCGAACGCTTCCTCTCGCGAGAAGCGAAGATTGATCGTCTGCATGCAGACCCGACCTCGAACCCGAACCCGACCCCGACCCGACCTGACGTCCTTAACGCTCGCTCGCTCGCCACTGCCAGCCAGCCAGCCCCAAGTTGAGAGAATGAGGCTTGAGGGCTTCAGAGAGAGGGAGAAAGGAGGTCGTGCGTGCGTGCGTGGGCGGATGGGTCGGAAGACCGAGCCCGCGGCTGGCGGGCGGGCGCTGGGAAGAGGCCCGTCGATTGTATGTGACCCCGGAGCTGGGCCAGGCCAGGTCAGGGCAGGTCTCGTTCGAGGGACTGTCTGAGGACATGCATGCAGGGGTCGTCCGAAGAGCGCACCCCCCGCGCCCTAATGAGCCCCCCCCCTTTGGACGACGGACGGACGGCTGGGAGTGTCGCGCGCGCACGTCAGTGAGGCCAAGCGAGCCATGAGTGAGTGAGTTGCAATGCAATGCAATGGCCAAGAAGCGCACGATCAAAGGGGAATACGTCGTCGGTCGGTTGTCATACGACGCCGGCCGTCCGTCCCTCGTTCGACACATCCAGGACGTCTAGCTAGCGAGGGGGAGGCCCGTCTGGGCTATCTAGGCTAGGCTAGGGCCTGACTTTCATCGTTCTCTTTTGCCCTGCTTTGCCTTGCCTTTTCTGGCGCGAGCGAAGCATGCATGCATGCGTGCATCCACTCGTCGCAGAAGGGGACGTTGGAGAGAAAGGAGCTCGACCGTTGAGATGAGATGCGATCGTGGGGGGTGACCGTTCCCTTGCCAACCGACGGGGAGACCGCCCTAGTAACCGCCCGCAGCAGCAGCTCGTGGCTGGCTCCCCCGGCTCGGTCGCTTGCCGAGAGCCGGCGCCTGCGCTCCCTCCCATCGCTCGCTCGCTCGCTCCCTTCCCCTCCCTTCTGTCAACGACCGGCCTCTCTCCTCTTCCCTTCTCTCCCACCTACATCATCAGCGAATGACGTCATCCCCGGAACGTCCTCCTCCCGTCCAACGACGACGGCCCGTCTTCCAGCCGGGCCTGTTTGCCGACAAGGTCGTCTTCTGCACCGGCGGTCGATCCGGCATCTGTCGAGCGATCGTCGATAAGCTGCTTGGGCTCGGGGCGAGCGTCACCATCGTCAGTCGCAAGTAGGTTGCGTTTCCTTCTGGCCTTCTCTCTGTCCTTCCTTTCTTTCTGCTCTGGCCTTCCTCCTTTCGGGTCCTTCTCTCTGTCCTTTCCTCCTTCCCTTTTGCTGCTGCCTCTCTCTCTCTCTCTCTCTCTCGGAGTCTCTGCCGTGGCTCGCCCGCAGAGTCGGTCAAAGGTCGAACCCCTAGGAGCTCCCTGACTGACACGGTTTCCTCCTCCCTCTCTCTCTCCTGTCTCTCCCCTTCCCTCTCTGCCTGCCTGCCTGCCTCCCTCCCTCCCTGCCTCTCTCCCTTTGTCCGTCCGTCCGCCCGGCCGGCCGACCTCTGGCTTATCCTTGGCTCGGGGGGTGTCCTCGCCCGGTTTCCGTCCGTCTGGCCGGTCCCTCCCTCCCTCCCGCCCTGGGATGGCCCCCTCGCCCTTGCCCTCGTTCTCGCTCTCGGTCGCTCGCTCTCGCTCTTGCTCGCTCGCTCGCTCGCTTCCTCGTACCGTATCGTATCGTAGCGCCGAGCTCAACTCGCTCGCCGCAAAGGAGCTCTCTACCCCTCCGCCCACCAGCAGCGATACCCATGGCGCCATCGACGACCCAGACGGCAACGACCGCCCGGCTAGCCACGGCGACAACGACCCGACCGGCGGACCTAGGAGCAACGGAAACGGAAACGGCCAAGTCGTCGTCAGCAGTCCCAATGGCAGTCTCAGTAGAAGTCCTGGGCCTCGTCAGGGTCGTCAAGGTGGTGCAGGAGGAATCGTAGCGGCCCCCATCCGCCCCCGCCGGCGATGTCTCGCCCAGACGGCCGACGTTCGGAAACCCGCCGAGCTCGAGCGCGCGGTCAGGGCGACGGTCGAGGCGTTTGGAGGGATCGATTTCGTCGTTTGCGGTACGGTTTTTCTCCTTTTCTCTTTCGCTCTCGTGCTTGACGGCTTTTCCTTCGCTTGCGTTTTTTCCGTTTCCTTCCTTGCCTTCCTGGCTTTTCCTTTCCCTAGCTTTCTTTCCTGCCTGGCTTTTCCTGCCTTCCCTCCTGCCCTCCTGCCTGGCTCCCTTCCTTGCCACCCTTCTTTCTCTTGACCACTTGTCTTCCTTCCCACCATCCCCACACTTGCCTCCTTCCCGCCCTTCCTTTCTCTCCTCCTTCCGTCCCCTCTTATCCTTCCCACCTCCCCTGCTTCCTTCATGTCGTCCCCTCTCCTCTCCCTCCCTCCCTCCAGGGGGTCGGCGACGAAAGGGGGGAGGGGGGGGTCAGACATCGTCCCCTCCCTTCCCTTCCTTTCCCTCCCCTCTCACCCCTCCAACCACACACACTCTTTTCCGTGCTCGATCCTCTCTCTCACCCCCTTTTCCTTCTGTGGAAAGAAAGAGCGCTGACGGATTACCCGTGGCATTGACTTGTCCCTCTTCATCTCGCCTCGCCTCGCCTCCCTTCGCCTCGGTTCCCTCCTCCTTGCATTCTCTTCCCCCTCCCTTCCTTTCCTCTTCCCTCCCCTCTCCTCCCTCCGTCCTCTCCCATCCCATCCCACTCAACATCCCCCCTCTTCCCCTCACACACACCTACATCGCCCACCCCGCACCCGCTCATTCGCATGACGCGCCACCCGTCCGCGCACATTCGCCCACCCGTCCACTGACGCACATCGCACCCATCGCCCCTCACGTCGCCCACATCCACATCGCCGACCCTCGCACCCACTCTCACACCCCATCGTCCACATCGCACACCCATCTCACACGGCATACGCACGCACGCAACGCATCAAAAAAAGGCGCGGCTGGCAACTTTCTCGCCCCGATCGAAGGGCTCTCGACCAATGCCTTCCGGACCGTCATCGACATTGACCTCGTGCGTTTTGCGTCCTGTCGGCGCCTCCTTTGGTCCCCCCCCCCTCTCTCTCTCTCTCTACACACGAACACACACACACACACACACACACACACACCTCGGTCCTTTGTCCTGCGTCCTCCTCCCCTTCCTCACCACGCTTCTCTCTGATCTTCCTTTCCGGTCGCGAACGGGTCGAGACGCCGTTGATCTGATCCAGTCCGACAAAGCGCCGTCCCAAGTGTCAGTTGATTGACCCCCCCCCCTCCCCCCCTCCCCACTTCCTCCCTTCCTTTCCCTCCCTTTTCCTCTCCTGCACCCTCTTCGGCTCGACGCGACTCGACACAATTCGAATGACGCGGGCCCGGAAACGTTGAACGGACATCTAACGATCGTCATACGTTCCCCTTCCCCTTGCCCCCCCCCCCCTCCCCCTCTCAATCCCTCTGCGCTCTCGACCCTTTGCCCACGGCCTCGGTGGTCGGCCTCTGTTGGCGCTCTTCCTTCCTCCCCTTCCATCCGCTCCACACGCGCGTGCACTCGTAACTCGACGCAACGCCCCTCCGCCTCTCTGACACGAAAACGCGGTCCTTCGCTCGATGCTTGCGTGCCTTTGCTTAACTTCGCCTGAACCAACCACCGACATCGGTTCTCTGCCCCTCTTCGCCCCCCCTGGCTCCTCCTTCGGCGACCCACCCACCCCCAGATGGGCACGTTTAACACGGTCAAGGCGACGCTGGCCGAGGTGAAGAAGCGTCAGGGCGCCTTCCTCTCCATCTCGGCCACGTTACACTACCAAGGTGCGCCTCGCGTTCCCACTCCTTCTTTTCGGGGAGCGAACTAGGACCCGGAGGGGGGAGGTCGTCTGAGTCGCATAAGACAAGCAGGAGTAGCAGGGCGTGAAACTCTTGGAGAGAGCGACCAATGGCTCTGTCTCTCTCTCTCTCCTGGCCCAACACCCGTCATAACCCTGCACTTTCCCCCCCCCCCCCCTCTCCCCCCTCTTTCCGCCTCCCCTTTCTATGTACTGACAACCCGTTCGCTCGCCGGACTTTCTTTCTCGCCGATCCACCTCCCACCTCCCCTCCCCTCAGGTGTCCCGTACCAAGCGCACGTCTCGGCGGCCAAGGCGGCCGTCGACGCCCTCTCGCAGGTGCTCGCCGTCGAGCTCGGCCCCGTCGGCGTCCGCTCCAACATCGTCGCCCCCGGTCCGTCCTCCCCCCCCCCCCCTCCCCTCCTCTCCTCTCCCTCTGCCTCTCCTCTTGGTCGTCGCTCGGCCCGGGAGTCCCCATCGCTTTTCCCATCACGTCGATCCGTCCCCTCGCCGTGCATCGCTGACGTGCTGAATTGCCCCTTGACCGAATGTCGTCTCCTCCCTCCCCTTATCCTATCGCCTCCCCCTTTTCTATCGCCTCCTCTTTACAACCCCCGGACGACCCTTCCCCCCCACTTCGCGACCCTCGACGATCTCCCTTCGCCAGGCCCGATTGCCAACACGGAAGGCATGGGCCGACTCTCGCAGGGTAAACCTTTTGATGCGGCCGTCGAGATCCCGCTTGGCCGGCAGGGCGAGCCGGCCGAGATTGCCAGCATGTGCGCCTTCTTGCTGTCGGACGAGGCGAGGTGGATCACCGGCCAGGTGTTTGTCAGTCTTCTTTTTCCCTTTCTGGCCGGCTTTCATTTTGCATCCTCTCCTCTTGCCCTCCACGCATCCCAACCTTCCCCTGTCCTTCCTTCCCTCAACCGCTTTCTCGCCGGACCCGGACCTGCTGCATTCCAGCTGACAAAATCGCCACCGTCTCTCCTCCCCCTCCTTCTCCTCTTCTTTCTCCTTCCCACCGCTCACCTGCTCTCCCATTTTTTCCCCGGGCTCCAATCGCGAACCGACTTCACAACCGGGGTGAGGTGGAACCAGGTGGTCGACGGCGGAGCGCGTCATACCCAGACGGGTCTCGTCCCGTACCCTTCGGCCGTGCTCGAGCCGGTCAAGTTTCTCAACGGCAGCAGCAGCGGCGGTGGTGGTGGGGGGCGCAACGACGGCGCCGATGCCGATCAGGCCAAGACGAAGATCAAGGCGAAGCTTTGAGCGCCTTCACCCCCATGCCTGACCCCTTGCGCCTATCGCCCTTCCACCTTGTGTAGACTCCGGTCGCCTCTTTCCACTCTTAATTTTCTGACGAAGGAATGCTCTTGATGCATACATACCCACGCACGCACATGCCATCACGAAAGACCCACTCGAGGAGCGCCGGCGAATGTCACCCGAACCCCTTCGCGGCGCGCCGAACCCCCCTTGTCTCCTCTTCGTCTCAAACCCTTTCAGCTCATCACGCGCTCGGTCCCAAGCTCAAGACGATCCTAGAGGTGCATGAGCGCCCGGACCGAAAATTTAGAAGCGAGAGACTCGTCAAGCCCAGCACACTGTTGCAACGCCTTCTTCGTCCTCGTGCGCTTGTCCGGAAGGACGGGACTGAGGCTGGAGAGCCATCGGCTGCGGTGCGATGAGGACGACGTCCTTCTGACATTGGCTCTTCTAGGCCAGGCGCGACGTGAGTGACGGCAGGAACGCCGGCGAGGGGGGAGATTGCGAGTGCGAGCGGTTCCCTCGTTCCGGTTCCCGAGTTCTGAGGGATTCCACGACGGGAAAGAAGGAGGAGGAGGAAGAAGGCAGACGGAGAGAGAGAGAGCCGGAGTGCCTGAGAGTTGGAGTACCTCGGCGGAACCAAAGGGGACGTCGGGTCGGCCCGAAACCGATTAAAAGCATGGCTTTAGACGGTCATGGCAGCTGCAGCGCCGAGATCCGGCGGGTCGTCATCGACGGCCAACCGGGGGGAGGGGGAGGGGGCTCGGCGGGACCTCGCGTGCTGCTGTTGCCGATGTTGCTGCGGAAGGCTGATCTGTCGTCTGCGTCGTTGTCGAAGCTGGAGACGTGAGTGGCGGAAGCGTCGTGCCAGAAGTTCTAGCGTCGCTCTCGTCGTTGACGAAAGAGACGACCTCGCTCGGCTCCTCCCCCCTCTTGCGCTTTCTGAACTCTGGAAGTCGGCCCCGACCTGCCCTTCCCACCTCGCCCTCACCCTCAGCGCCAACGTCATCGGCGTCATCGTCGTCCTCGACGAGGACCGCCTCGGCCGCCCGCTTCAACGCCCGTCGACTCGCCTCGGCCCGCTCCCCCGCCCGGACCGCCTTGAGCTCAGCGACCTTGCGCTCGAGCGCGTCAAGCGTTCGACCGCGGGCGACGAGCAGCCGCTCGGCCGTCTTGCCGTCCGTCACCTTTGTGTAATCAGGCTCCTTGGGTGGAGGAAGCTTGATCGACGGCGACACAGCAGTCGTCATCGTCGTGCTGGCTTCTCCCTTCTTTGACGGCGCAAGCGCAGGCGCCAAAGGAGGGGGCAAGACGCTCCTCAACTGAGCGATCCGCGCGTCCCTCGCCTGAAGCTCGACGAGCAGCGGTTGCAGCTCGGCCAGCTTGAGATGCGAGTTCAGCGCATGCCGGGCGGTCGACTGGATGTGAGCAAACCGAATCGGACCGAGCAGCGTGCCGCCGAACCAGCTGGACATTCGTCGTCGCCGTCGTTGGATCGTTCGTGCGTACGTTGCATGCGGCGAAGCGACACGAGCGAGGTCGGAATGGAAGAGAAGAGGGAGGGTAGAGGGACAGGCAAGAGAGTCGAAAGTCAGCAGGTGGGCCGGCAAATTCAAGGTTTACATGTGAGATGAGAGAGGGGATGAAGGGAGGGTGGGGGGAGGAAACGGACCGGCAGCAAAAGACGATGCAGTCGACCGCGCCTTGGTCGCGCATCACCTGGAGGAGCCGATCGCCGCCGTACTGCTCACCGTCGTCCTCGCTGCCTTCCTGCGTGCGGGACAGCGGACGGGGAAGGGGAATCGCAAGTCAGAGTCAAAGCACTGCGGGGATGCCACGCGAAGAGTCCCGCATTCCTTGCCCCTTTCCCTCGCTTTTCGAGAGGCGCAGCTACTGAACACCTGACCGCTCGAGACAAAAGGCGCCACACGAGCGTGTCAAAGACGCACCTTGATCTCCCAGTCGTCCTCACCACCTTCGAGCCCGACCCGCCGGCCCTTCTTGAGACTGAGGCACCTCCAAGCCCACATCCGATGGGCCGGCATGACGCCCTCGCCCCTCCCGACGACCTTTGGCAGGCCCTCGGCCCAAGGGGGCGAGAGGTGGAGGTTGACGAGCGTCCTGATCGTGTGCGCGTTGGGAGGAGTCGAGAGGGGGAAGGTTGACGCGAGAAAGATGGAATCCTTGTCGAGCAAGGGAGGCGAGTGGGTCTGGAGCGAAGGAAGCGACGATGACGACGACGACGACGAGCCAGAGCAGAGACCATCAGGAGTGCTACTCCTATCGCTGCTGTCGGTGACGGACAGCCAGCCGTCGAGTGAGGGCTGGGCGGCGTTGACGATGGACGCCTTGGGCGGCATGGGGCAGACGTTGAGACGGGCTTGGGACGAAGCGAGGAGGGGCCGGAGGGAGAAAGGGTGCTGCTGCGGGTGCAAGACGAGTGGTCGAACGGCTGGGACTCCTCGCCGGAGTCTTTCCTCTGGAGCAAGCAGGAAGACGGTCGAGAAGCGCTCGAGTTTAGCGACCTTCTGAACGATGGCCTTGACTAGTCTCGTCGGCTGAGAAATTCGACTCTCAAGAGATCCAGGGAGGGTCGACGTCGGGGGGAGCGACGACGACGGCCGCCCGCTCTCCTCCGACGAGTCCGTCCCGCCCGCTCGCCTATCCATCACCCAGATTCATCCCGAGACCATGTCCGTTCCGACCCTCTCGGTCAACGGTCCCTCGACCATCGACGACGTCCCGACCGGCCCTGTTGAGCCCCGCCGGGTGCTCAGCATCCAGTCGCACGTCTGCTCCGGCTACGTCGGTCCGTTCCTCCCCCACCCCCTTTAGAGGCGAGCTTCCTGAATCCCGGGCCGATGGACGATGCGATGGATGGGATGGGATCTTGCCGCGCGCTTGGCTCTCGAGCGATTCTGAGTCTGTAAGAGGAGTCGGATCTAGCACTCGACCGAGCACGCTAGAGTCCGGGCCAGGCTCAGGGTCTGCGAGATCCTCGTACCGTCAGGGAGGCTTTCTGCTCGACTGACTCGGCCGGCCAGCGACGGAGGACGAGGCGTCAACTTCTGGCGATGGTATGCTGACCACTTTCGCTGCTTCATCAACCGTCACCGTCCTCCCGCAGGCAACAAGGCGGCGACGTTCCCCCTCCAGCTGCTCGGCTGGGACGTCGACGTCATCAACACCGTCCAGTTCTCCAACCACACCGGTCCGTTCCAGAGCGGGCCGAGCCAGGGGCTTCGAGAGCACCCCGAAGGACGTAGCATTTACTGACATCCCCCTTCCCCACTTCTCTTTGTATTGCCCGCCTTGGCTCATTTCGTCCGGTCTGGTCCGGTCCGGATCCGGGTGTGGGGATTGGGAGCGCAGGCTACGGCCAGACGGCTGGCACGCGGACGACCGCGGCCGACCTCCGAGCGCTCTTCGGCGGTCTCCGAGCCAACGGGCTCCTGAAGGCCGGAAGGCTCCTGACGGGCTACGTTCCGGGCGGAGAGGCGGTCGAGGTCGTCGGCGAGATTGCACGCTACATCCAGGCCGAACGACGGGGGGCGACGGCCGCCTCGGACGAGGCGGAAGGGAATGAGCTCGTCTACGTGCTTGATCGTGAGTCCCTCCCCCGCCCTTCCCAATCCAAGGTGTCTTGTTCGAGGGAGCACCTATCCTCCCTCTCAACGATACCTCCTTGCGGACTTGGATGAGCTGGGGTGTATGGCGGAGAGAGAAAGGAAAGTCCCTGACCCCGCCCTCTGCCTTTTCGTATCCGGTCCATCGCCCCCTTTGTCTCTCGCTCGTGTTGTCCGTCAACCCATGCACATGGACCTTCCTTCCCCCACTCTCTGTCTCTCTCACCAACGGTCAACGCACCGGTTCGGCCACCCGACACTCAAAGCGGTCATGGGCGACCACGGTACGCTCTACGTGGCCGAGAGTGTCATCCCGATCTACCGCTCGCTCCTCCCGCTTGCGACCATCATCACGCCGAACCAATTCGAAGCCGAGTGCGTCTTCCGTCCTTCTCATGCCGTTTTACCCCTCCCTCTATCCATCCATCTGTCCTCCAAACCAGCGTCTGCCCACCCGTCTCTTCTGCCTCTGCCTCACCCTCAACCATCCACCCGCTCTCTTCATCAATTTGCCCGCTCTTGCCCTCTCTCGCACCTAAGCCCCTCGTCATGCTGATCGTCTCGGGTCTTCCTTGCGGGGCTCATGCCTGGACAGGACGCTCGCCGACATGAAGATCACAAGCCTGGCCTCGCTTCACGCGCTCCTCGTTCACCTCCACCAGACGTACAAGCTCCCTCACATCGTCATCACCTCGTTCTCGCTCCCTCCTTCGACCCGACTTCCTCAACTCCCGCCGCCCCCAAGGGAATACACCGACCGACTCGCCTCGTCCTCCTCGGTCACGGCGTCCCCGGCCACGGCGTGGGAAGCCTACCCCCGACTCCTTTCGGTCAACTCGTCCTCCACCCCGGACGGCGGGGTCAGGACGACCTTGACTCAGTTCCCCGAGGTGCCCGGCTACTTTTCCGGCGTCGGCGACCTCTTCTCCGCTTTGACGTGCGCCCACTATCTCCCTTCTCCGTCATCGTCGTCGGCGTCAGCGGCGGCTTTGAGCTCGGCTTTGCCCTCGAGAGGCTTGGGGCCCAAAGACGAATCGGAGCCGACCGACCTGGCCAAAGCAGCGGCCAAGGCGCTCTTTACGACGCAGCAGATCCTCCTGTCGACCCACCTGAAAGCGACCTCCGCTGCCACCACCGGTGGCCGAGGGGAGGCCTCATCGGCAGCAGGAGGCGGAGAAGGAAGCGACGACGAGCTCGACGCTTCGGATCGGACGCGGCGCGTCGTCCGCATGCGCAAGCGCGAACTCAACTTGATTGGCCGGAGGGAGCGGGCCGACATCGAGGTCGGCGGCAGCTGGTTGGGGAGGGAGGTCGACCTCCTCGACGGCGGCTGCTAGCCACGAGCCGCGGGTCCGACAGGAAGGGGGTCGTAGAAGCCTGAAAGAGACATTTCCTGGCTATACAGGGCAGATAAATTCATTTCTAGAGGGGCAGCAAAAAGTGACGTCTCGCTGCAAAGGGTCTAGTCGAAAGGCGGCGTCTCGAGAGACGGAGAATCGACAGAAGCAGGAGCCGAAGTGCCGCGAGTAGAGTCCTTCGACGTGCGCGTCCCCGAGGTCCCGTTTCCAGGTTTCCAAGGATCTCACGAAGGCAAGCTGGGCATTCCAATCTTGATGTGGGTGGATGTGGGTGCAGGAGTCGTCGAGCTCGGGCAGTGCTGAGGCTCGGGCAAATGCTGAAAACACGAGAAAGAGATGGGGCGCATGCTTTAAGCAAGAGGTCAAGAGCGGAGGGATAGGCTACAGGTTTGGGGAAGCGAGACGGGAGACGACGGTGAGGGGGCCATGGGAGGCTATATCGGTGGTTTTACAACGGGGGAAGGCGAAGGCAGCAACAGGGCGGGGCAAAGCAGGGCGGTCAAGAGAGATCAAGCGGGCAAGAGGGAGGCGAAGGAGGTCGCGCGCGACATTTTTAGAGCGAGGGAGGTATAGAGAGGTGGAAGCGGCTACCGGTAGCTGTCGTAATAGCTCGGGTTGCCGCCGTACGAGGGACCATGGCCGTGCTGCGGGTGCGAGTAGGCCATCTGGGACAAGAACTCGGTCGGTGGCGAGCTGTAGTCGTAGCCGTGCTGCTGATGCTGCTGGCTATCGGGCGGGGCCGTGCTGTACTGCTGGCCACCGCCGTTGCCAACATAGTCGACCGGCGAGCCGTACGGGTCAGCCCAGCTCTGGGCGTAGGCCTGCTGCTGCACCGACGTCGCCGGCTGGGCCTGCTGGTGCTGCTGAATCGGTAACGGCGGCGGCGGCATCGCAGCCGCGGGCGACTGGCTCGTCGAGCCGTGAGTTGTCGACGATACCGACGCAGCCGGCGTGCTGCTCGCGACATCGCGCTTTCGCTTGGTGGCAGCGGCGCCACTCGTCCGCCTGCTCTTGGCGTCCTCGGCGTCGGTCGGCTTGCTACCGGCCCGCATACCCGCGATCTGCTCCTTGAGCCGCCGGTTCTCAATCTTCAGCTGGTGAAGCTCGTAGGTCCAACCAGTGCTCCGATTCGTGTCGAGCGCCTCGAACACGTCGGCCGTCGGCTCGTGCGCGGTCTGGAACGACGTGTGGTTCGGCGGCCTGGGCGGCTGGCCGGCGGCCTGGGGCCGAGCCGAGAGCAGCTTGACCTGGAAAACGAGCGCCGTCTGCCGGAGCTTGTTCTGCGAGGGCCCGATGCCGGCCTCGATCGGGAACGACTCGGTGTTCTCGCTCCCAAACGGCGAGCGCGAACTACCGCCGCCGTCGTGGGGTTGCTGCTGCTGCCGGCCGGGCGAGGTGCCCGAGGCGAGGTCGAGGTACTCGCGCGAATCGCGCTGGATGGCGTAGATGGTCGTCGCCACCTCCTGGACGATCGGCAGTCGACCGTTGGCCGAGCTTGAGCTGCCCGAAGCGCCGGCCAGCGCCCCGCACGGGACGACGATCTGGTGCCGGATCGTAACGCCCGACTGGGCCGGCTGGCCGCGGCTCGCAAGCTTGAGAGCGTCGAGCATTCGCTGGTGAATCGGCTCCTGGAACGGCGTATTGAGGATCGCTGGCGACACAGTGGTCGTGCCGCTCGCATTGGGCGGCCGTGAGGCACTGCCCTCCGAAGGCGGGATGAAGTCGAGGAGCGACTCGCCAAGAAGGCCGTCGGCCGCCGGCGCGCCGAAGATGTCCTTGAGTTCGTTGTTGGCGTAGAGGACAAGGCCCTCAAACGACATCATGCCCCAACCCTCGAGCGTCCCGCCGCCGATGCCGCCCATGGCGCCGATCGCCGACCACTCGAGCTTGGGCATGACGCGCTCGCGGCCCGAGAGGATGACGGCCTTGCGGCCCTTGCCCGGCTCAATGTAGAGCCGACCGGTGCACTCGAGCCAGACGGTCCCGCCCGTCTTGCGCTCGACCCGGCAAAGGAAGTTGACTGTCTTGGCCGCCTGACCCGGAGGAGGCGTTTGAGTTGAGTCCTTGAGCTCGCGCATGATTGGTACAACGTCCGACGGGTGGCAGATGTCCGAGATGAACTTGTTCATGAGGTCCTCCGGCTCGTAATCGAGCACGCGCCGGACCGAGGGCGACACGTACTGGAATTGGCCCTTGAGCGACAAGACGTGGATGAAGTCTGAGGCATAGGTGGAGGGAGCATCAGTCGCTGGGTAAGACTGCGGATGCGAGTGGGCAAGGCAAACACACCGTCCGAGTGCTCGGCCAAGCTCTTGTACCACTCCATCATAAGGTCGCGCTCGAGGTCCTTGATTTCAGGCGCGTCATCGTCGGCCTCGTCATCGCCAAGCTCTTGGGCGCGCTCGAGGCTCGTGACCGCGTCGCGTGCCTCCTTGCGCCCGCTGAGCTTGACGATCTCGGTCAGCTCGGGCACGAGCGTCCGGTTCTTGCCGCCGCTGGCTCGGGCCTCGATCGCCGCCGGCGCGAGTGGGTTTCGAGCATTAGCAAGCACCTGGTAGTTGACCTGGTAAGTGCCGTCGGTGATGTTCTTCAGAATCGCGTTAGGTGACTCGACGAGGTCGACCTGGAAGCCAACGTGGAAGGCAATCTCCTCAGTGTCCCACGGGATCGGGACGACGGTGACGAGGTTGATGAAGGGCGAGCCGTCCTTGCGGTAGTTGATAAGCGAGGCCTGGCACTCGCGACCCTGCGAAAGGTTGCGCTTGAGATGCGAGACGGCCACGTTGTCGGTGTACTTGCGGCGCGAGCCCTGGGCGACCTGGCCATCGGGACCCTGGAGGAAACGGCAGTTCTTGCCAAGGATCTCCTTATTCTCGTAGCCGGTCAGGACACTGAACGTCGGACTCGAGTAGACGATCGGGCAATCCTCCTTGCGAACGTCGACAACGAGGAACGAGCACGAGAAGTCGACAGGGCCGAGATTGACGCGCGGGTTAGGCCGGCTGACGACCCGGCTGAGCGCGCCGAGGACGTCAAAGCCGCTCGACGAGTAAAGGCCCGTCACCGGCCGGCCGACCTGAGGGATCGTCTTCTCAGACGGGGCCGACTGGGCCGAGCGCTGCTTGTCGAGCCGGCGCTCCATGATTGTCCGCTTGATCGGTGGCGGCGGCTTGTGGTGGTGGCGGTGGTGCTCGCCGCTCGATGTCGACCCACCCGACGAGACGCTTGACGGCGGCGGCGTCAAGGCGTCGACACCGGAAGCGAAGGGCTGGGGCGAGGCTGTCGGCAGCGTGGGCACGGGTGGGACGCCAGCCTGTGCCATCATTGAGCTGAAGGGCGAGAGCGAGCGGTCGTCGCCATCGAGCGTCGAGCCCTCCGGAGGCGAGGGCAACATCTTGTCCGGCGACAGCGAATTAGGCGGCGAGAAGGTCGAGGGGTCGTTCCTGTCGAGCGATGAGAACAAAGACCAGGTCAGAGGCAATGAAGCAGAGAGACAAGCGACAGAGCGAAGGGACGTACATGCTGAACTGCGAGCCAGCCTGGTAGCTGCTGCCGATCCAGCCGCCGCCGGCGCCGCTCGCCATCCGCTGCGAGTCGATCTGACCAGGTCGTGCGCGGCCATCCATGGGTATGTCCTGCGAGGAAAATGACGAAGAAGAAGTAGGGTGAGCGGAGAGCTCGGCCGAGAGGATAGAGGGTAGTAAGGGGCAAGCTCGCTCGGGCTCGGCTCGGGCGAGGGGCGCGAAAAGGCCGAGGTTGGGCGCAAAGAGCCAGATCGGCAGTCCTCGGGGGCACCCCGGCGAGATCGAGCGACACCAACCGCACGCCCTACTTCGGCTCTCTGCGCTGATACCCGCCGATCTCGCAGATTGGGCGGGAGGGAGCCGTGGTGGGACGGGGAAAAGAGGAGGGAGGTCGCACCTGAGCTGCGTCCCAGCCGGCGGTCGCCGCCGCGCCGGGCAGTCCCCGGGCAGCCTCGTCAAGTGCCCGAGCCGCAAAGTCTGGGTTGGCCGAGAGGAAGGCGTCGATCTGCTCGTTCGAAAACTCCTCGGTGACGTCGATCGTCGCGCTGCTGCTGCCGAGGGGTAGAAGCGACGACGCCGGCGCCGAGGGATGCGAGAAGGCGGCGCCGCTGGGCGTCGTCGATGCCGGCGTCTGCGACGGCGTCGGGCGCTGCTGCTGCTGAGCGTCCGACATGAGAAAGAAAGGAGGTGGGGAGGAAAGGGAAGACTTCCGGCAGACGATGAGTGTCGGCCGATGCAAGGTCTAGGGTAGTGATATGGCCGAAAGGGCTGCGAGAGGTAATGAGGTAAGAAGGGTCAGACAGCTGCCGGGCGGCGCGCAGGGGGGCATCGGTGGCGAGGCCGGATCGGGGCAGACTGACCTGAACGATCGGCTCGGTTTGCTGATGTCTTGTGGGTTGCTGGTTGGCTGTGGGGTTTGTGGGTGGGTATCGATCCAAGAGAACTGAAGAAGCAGGGCAGGGAACGAAGAGGGCGGTAGGTGAGGAAGGGTGGTGTGTGGTGTGAGTGAAGGGCTGTGGCTTCCGGCGGCGCAGGCTGAACCAAGCGCGAGGGTCTCGACCCACGTCGCCTCTGAGCGGCCCACAGGACCGGAGCACCCGCGCCTCGGCGGCGGCCCACGCGAGCACGCTCCAAAGCACATTTCCCAGACGGACACTCCGTCGGGGTTCCTTCCAAACTTCCACGGCACTTGTTGGACCACGGCCGAGCCAATCGGGCTCAGCTCATCATCAGCCTTTCCCTATAGCAGGTTTCGGGATGACGAAAGCAGTCCGTTGCGCCCAGATCCGCTACTCGGCCGATCCTGAGCGTACCGCGTCGGAAATGAATTTGTTCCAACTCGCAGCGCCCCAGGGCCCGTTGATGTATCCCTCTCCCGAGGATTCGGTAACGTCGATTTTTGGCCCAAAATCTCCGCAGCCCCTCATTACGCGAGGGTCAACGTGACATCGGATCGAAACAGGAGGGGTAACGTCAACGCTGCGTCCAATGCTGTCAAGGACAGAGTAGAGCTTTGTAATCAATTTAGGACCTAGAGCTCGAGGGAGGAGACAGAGGGCGAGCAGGGGATCGAGGCGGTTCCGGAAAGCTGGTCGAGACCTCGTCCAAGTGAACGACCCGGTCAGCGCCAGACTCGCTGAGGGCGCTCTCCCTTGCTTTCGCGTCTGTAGGCACACCCGCTTCGCGCGCTGTTCCCTCGAACCGGCGCTTTCATGTGAGAGGCGATCCAGGATCCTCGCCGTGGCATCTCGCCGTGAACTCAACTACTTGACCCGTCCGACTCGGGATCAATACCATGACCGGCTCCAGAGCGCTGCGGGTCGACGAAGTTGATCTCGATGCGCACGCTCATATATCATGGACAGTCTGAGAAGGGCACACTGGGCTTCAACATTCAACTGACTCCAGATCTCAGCGAAAGCCGTAACTCTGGCCGGCGGCGCGCTGCAGGACAAGCAAATCGAGCGAGAGTCAGCCCTATCACAAGACATAGTGCGTGACCGCCAGAAGGCCGGACGCACCTTGTTGCGCTTCGCCTTGGCGATCTGCTCCTCGATCGCCTCACGATTCGCCTTCGCGTTGTTGATGAGCGCCGACAGCTGGTTGTGCCGGCCGGCCTTGCTTTGGATGATCTTGGGCTTGGGCGGCTGTCAGCAGCAAGATTCAGAGTCAAGAGGACGGTCAGCTTCCGGTCAAACCACCCGTTGCTGGACCGATAGAGGCACGCACCTCGACGCCTGCCTTAGTCCCTGGCCGAACAGGCGGCAGGGCCGCAACATCCGCCGCCGCTTGGGCCGAGACGTCGACAATGTCCTCCCTGCCGTCGCGCACCGCCTCGCCGTCGGCGGCCGCCTGCCAGCGCGCATGGTAGGCTTGGTAGTAGGCTGGCTCGTACGCCTGCCACTCCTTTGTCCGCGGATGGAGGTAGTAGCCCGGGTAGGCGTCCTCGGGTGTCGGCGAGGGCGGCCGGAAAGGAGCAACGACGGGCGCAGCCGAAATCGTCGTCGTTGCTGCCGTCGTCGGTTTCGACGACGCAAGGGTCGACCCGGTCGTGCCACCGCCCAGGCCGAAGAAGTCGATCTCAGCCTCCTGAGCGACCGCCTTGCCCTTACCCTTGGCAGCGAGCGACAGCGGTCGGACGATGTTCATCGGCGCATCGTCCTCCCCTCCTGGCCCCGAAGCCTTGCGCGAGAAGTCCATCGCCTTCGGCTCGCTCTCCTCGGCCGGCTGGTCGAACGAGTCGATCCGGCCCTCGGCGTCAAGCACCAGCGGCTTGAGCCGAACCGGCGCCGGCAACGCCTTGGCCTTGGGCGCCTGCTGCTTCGGAGGAGGCAGCATCGACAGCAAGGCCGAACCCGACGCCGACGCCGTTAACCTTGGCTCCTTAGCCGGCGGCGGACCGTCGGCTGCCTCCTGCTCCTCCTTCGCCGGCTTAACGGCATCCTCCATCGTGAACTTTTTGAGCGCCTTGCGTCGGAACGACGACTTGGGCGGCGGAAGGACAATCCCTGAAGCCGTCATCTGCGGCTGAGGTGGCGGCGAGGGCGACAGTGGCCGCTTGCGCGAGCTGGACGAGGACGCTACTGCTGAAGGGGGTGGAGGGGGCATCTCTCGAGGCAGCGATCCCGCCTTTGCGGCGGCACCAACCGGGACCTGGGCCGGAGCTTCGTCCTCGGAACCCGAGCCCGAATCAGATCCATAGTCGACCAGGGCCATGCTAAGAGCGGAAGAGAGAGAAAGTGGGAGGCCAGGCGGGGTCGATGTTGAGAGGCAGGTAGGCTGCCCCGTGTAGGGCGCAACATGCCCTTACGCGTCGAGAGTTGAGCCGCTCGGCTCCTTGCCCCTATCCGCTGCCCGCCGCTCTCGTGCCATCTCAAGAGTCTCGCACCCATCGGGCATATGGCGAGCGCCTGAGCTCGTAGCTCGTCATGTCTCAAACTGTCCTTCGCGTGGGCAGCTTTTACATCCCCCGGCTGGTCGATGACTCGCTGTCGCTCCCTTCCTCCTCTTCCTCGTCGGCGAGTGCCTCGGACTCTACTCTGCTTGCGAAGGTTGAGCGCCTCGGCCGCCGGCTCGCCATCGACCTCGAAGTCATATCAGCCTTCCAGTCTCCCGCCTCGCTCTCGGCAGTCGACGGCCAGGTCTATCGCGTGTCCTTCCTGCCGGACTGGCCGAGTCCAGCAGCATCAGCAGCAGCAGCCAGCGGCAAGGGCAAGGGTCGGGCGCTAGGCAAGCGGCAGGCCGAGCAGGCGGCCAAGGAGCTTGGCGCCCTCCTAGCCGAGGTCCTCGTCGAGCTCTGTCAGAGCCCGGAGCTGTGGGAGGGCGAGGTCGTGCTTGATGCGGCGGGCGACCTTTTGGCTACTCAGCCGGCGCTCGACCCGGCCGTCGCCTGGGATGGGCGCTCGCTCCAGCAGATCTACTCGTCGCTGCCGTCACCGAGTCCGTTGAGCACCGCGCCGTTTGCTCGAGTCGGCTCGCCAGCGTACAAGGCGGTCATCGACCTTCTGAATGAGGTCGATCAAGATCTGTGGGGCATGCGAACCCGCCTGTTCGGCTACCAGGTCGTACGTAGGCGTCGACCGCGCAGCCGCCCACTTGGCCGGTTCGAGAGGCTGACCGGCCATCGCTGCTGCAGACCGACGTGAAGCAGATGGTGCTCTGGGAGCTCGCCAACCCGCCCATCTCAGATCTCGCCTTCGTCGAGCTGCAGACGGTCGATGGCGCGGGCGGACTGCGCGCGCACCCCTACTTCGTCTCGCTCGGGACGGGCCGGGTGGCGGCGACAGTCGACCGATACGCCTCCCCGCGAGGCGGCATTCTATGCGAAGAGATGGGCTTCGGCAAGACCGTCTGCGTTCTCGCCCTTATCCTGGCGACCAAATCGCAACGCGCCGACGTCCCCGAGGGCATGCGCGTCGAGACGTCGTGGCTCCGACCGCCAACGAACGAGAACGGCCAGCCCGACGTCCATCTCGGCCGCATCCCCCGCCTGACTGATCTCGCCGCCCACCGCCTGCTCTCCTCGCCATTCCAGAGCATCCACCCTTCTGACCTAGAGGCCGGGAGCAGCGGCCTTGCACAGGCTGACCGCGATTACCTCAACCTGCTCGAGTTTGGCTCGCAACAGCCCTACTACTGGGCGCCTTCGCGCGAAATGCGTGGCCGAATGGGCGCGAACGACGTCTGCCGCGAGGTACCAATCCTCCTCAGCTGGGCCTCGCTCGTTATCGTACCGGACAACCTGCTCCTCCAGGTGCGCTGCACATGCGCGTCAGCGCCGTCACCACTCAGCTAACCGCCCCTTACCATTCGCCTTACGGACGCCAGTGGAAAGGCATGGTGCGTCAGATCTGCCGTGGGCTGCTTAAGATTGAGCTTGATTCACCGCCTGACCGTCGCTCTCGCAGCTCGAAAAGCACGTCGAGGAAGGAGCCCTGCGTTCGCTCGTCATCGAGAACAACGCCGATGTTCCTGCAGCTGGCGTCTTGGCACAGGACTACGATGTTGTATTTATCTCGCACGGCTGCTTCGCGAGAGAACACCAGCGGGGCGGCTTCGATTCGGCATCGACGACGTCGCGTCCCTGCAAATGCTGTACGTCTGATTCATCGTCTTGTCGGGCTCAGTTCGTCCCTAATCGACCCGAATTTGTTACTGCGTGCAGATGTCGGCCGCAATGAAGGCGAACAGTGTGCTTGTACACCGCCCGCCAGTCCGCTCGTCCGCGTCAGGTGCGTCACTCCATCCCCACTCCTCCCTGCCCAGCACCTTTCCGAGTCTGACCGCCCGGCATGCAGGTGGAAACGGCTCGTAGTCGACGAGGGCCATGTCGCAAGCTCAAAGACGAGCGACCTCGTCCGGTTGGCCTCATTGCTCTCTGCTGAACGGGTCTGGGTCGTCTCTGGAACGCCAACAGTGAGTAAGGAAGGGTCAAGTAGTCTGCTGCCAAGCGTTACGGCTGATCACTCCTCGTTTGGCAGCCGAATCTTGTCGGCCTCGGTGCGCCTGATCTGTCGGAGCCGGCAACCGCCGAGCCCTGGCCGGCACAGGCCAAGGTGGATCTCTCTCGACTGCAGGCAGTGTCGGCCTTCCTCAAGATTGGCGAGTTGTCGAGCTCCTCATTCGCTTCTCTCATTTCTGCCCCGCTTCATGCAGGATCCGACCAGAGGCCAGAGGCGGGCGCCGTTCACCGGCTCGACGGCCTTCTTCAGCGGATAATGGTTCGCCATCGATTGGAGGATCTCTCGGACGCGCCGCTGCCGCCCTTGCACATCTCGTCTGTCGCGGTCTCCCCTTCGGTAGCCACGACTAAGACGCTCAACGTCCTGCTCGCCATCATGCACGTCAACTCGCTCTCGACCGGCCGCTCGGGCGACGGCTGGCTTTTCTCGAGCGCTTCAACGGCGAGTCTTCAGCATCTCTTCGGCAACCTCTCGTACGCCGCCTTCTGGCTTGGCTCGCACAACGTCTTTAACGTCGACAACAAGCGCTGGTGGGCGCACGACGAGGCGACAGCGATGGATCATGGTGAGCGCCAGTACAATCGGAAGGATCAGGTCCTCCTCCGCGACACCTTCCTCCACCTCGAACGGGCCGGATCTGACCGTGTCTGGCAGCAACTGGTTGGCTCGTTCGGCGCTTCGCTACCGGCCCGACTCCGCGGTCTCGACGATGAGCTCGCGCGGGCATGGGGCGGTCTCCAGCCAGCGGGCTGGACCGACCACCTCCTCCTTCCGGCAAAGCTGATCAGGTTGCGCAACCTTGCCGTAGCGCACGCCGCCGAGAATCCCGGGGTCGAGCCGCGCGAACTGCTCGCCTACTTGATCGCTGAGGGCCGAACCGAGCAGGCCGAAGAGGCTTACGCCGAGCGTCGCCGGGCCGAGCTTGCATCGGGCAAGCACATGTCGGCCGCCTGGTGGAGCAGCGAGAAGGCGACCGAGACGCAAAGGATGGCAAAGGCGAAGCAGCGCTCCGTTGATCGTAGCGACCCCTTTCCAGAGACGCCCATTGTTTCGTCCTCCTTCCCCTTGCTCGATGCCCGCATTGTCTCAACCGTCTCGGCCAAGCTCAACTTCGTTATCGCCGAGGTGTGTCCAGCCAAGTGAGCCTCGCGTGACTTGCACAACTGACAACTGACGTTGGGCCGTCGGCCTTCAGGTCCTGCGCCACGCCGAACACGAGAAGATGCTCGTCTTCAGTCGCGACGCCTCAGCACTCGGACTCTGTACGTCTTACGAGCATCTTGGATCGTTGCCTCGCTTACCCGTCACTCGCGTCGACAGTGACCGAAGCTTTCGACCTCGTTGGCGTCCCGGCCGATTTCGTCGGTGGCATCATGAGCCGTAATGACCGCCAGCGGACAGGTGCGTGTTCCTGCCTGCGTCCCTCGCTCCAGTCGTGGAGGCGCTGATTAGCCCGACCTCTCAGTCTCGTCGTTCGAGGTCGGTCAGCGGGCTCGCGTCCTCCTGATTGAGCTGACGCAGGGCGCGCGCGGACTAAACCTCGCCTCGGCCTCGCGCGTCATCTTTTGCGAGCCGGTGCCGTCGGCCGACCTCGAGATGCAGGCCATCAAGGTGCGTCTCATCTGCGTTCGCTCGCCCGAGTTGTACCGCGTTGCCGACCGCCTGCATCCCCCATGTCAGCGTGCGCATCGGGTCGGGCAAACGCGGGACGTCCACGTCCAGACGCTCGTCACCAGTGGGACTTTTGAGGAAGAAATCGCTCGCCAACACGGTGGCCAGCAGGACTGTCAACTGCAGCAACCCTATCGTCAGCGCCCGCGGTCGAAGTCCGCCACCAAAGTGGCCTTGACGAAGGGCCTGCCGTCCGACAAACGGGTTGCCGACCTGCTCAGAGTCCGTCTCCTGTCTGCTCTATCTACGTACCGACAGAGCCTTCACTGAAATCCCGTCCTGGCTCGCGCAGGACGCCCCTTTCCTCTCGACGGACGCCCCCGAGGACGAGGCTTCGGCAGCAGCGTCCTTCGACGTCCCGTTCTGGCTCTCGGGCACGCACCACCAAACAATGGCCAAGATCGCAGCCGGCCAAGGCCCGTCTGTCGCTTTCCTCCTTCCTCCCACTCTGCGGCCGGATAGACGCTGACTGACTTCTCTCTTTTTCGACCCACCTGGCCTCGCCCTGACAGAGCCCGTGCGCAGCCCTCCGCTCCGCTCGTAAACAACTCTTTGCGTCGCCTGGCGCCCGTCCGCCAAACAGCAAGCGCTCCTGGCGCCGAAGATGGCCAGGTCACGTTCCGAGGCTCCGGTGCCATACCGCGATTGCGGACGGCAACGCAGGCCAGCGACCTGTCCTCGGACGCAGGGGCAAAGCGCATCCGAGTGGCCTAACACGCGCGCAGCCTGCTCTTAATGGTCTCTCTCGCGTCGTCCTGCCGCTCGAGATATGGCGCCACAGATTGTACATCTAGACCTCCGGAGGCGACTCGGCTTGCCGCCACCCCTGTCCCTCTTCATGCTGCGGCCTGAGTGTACGTCGCTTGAGCCGCCTGCACACTCTTTTCCGCCGCCCTCGCAGCAAGCCTCGCCGCGCCCTCCGCCTGATCGGGCAGAAGGATGATTGAGGGCAGGTAGGTCGTCAGCAGGGCGACAAGGCCGAATGTCACGCCCTGGATGCCGCCGCCAGTCGCGCCCTCCTTTGTCCTAAGAGGGGCGAGGTTGAGCCAGCCCGAGAGGGCAACGATGAGCGCCGGCCAGGCGAAGAAGCGGTTTTTCGTGAACACTGGCAATCAAAGACCGGGGGAGGAGTCAGCGGACGAGTCTCTGTCCGTCGTGGCTGCTGATGAGAAGAAGGGGACGCACTAGCGGCTCCGGCCAGGCACATCGAGATCGTCCCCCTGCAGGAAACGCGAGTTGCCCGAGGTAGTCAGTCCAGCATTTGCTGATGGCAGACGCTCGGAACGGGAAGAATGGCACGCACAGGATGTCGGTGCTCGAGTTCCATAGCGGATCCCCTGCAGCGGGACAAAAGGGAAGAGGGCGACCGAGCAGCAGAGGTCAGTCGGCCATCTCTTCTGCGCGGCTGGGTTCGCAGCCGTCCTGGTGCCCAAAGAGGAGGAGTCGTGTTGAGTGCAAGATGGGACTGACACTGGGGCAGATGGAACGGAACGATCTGCGCCCCTTCGCGAGGATCCGATGCGTGCTGCGACAGGACATTGGAGGGGGGAGAGGGCATTAGCTGGCGGCCTGGCTGAACGACCAGACCTAGCGCCGGACGAGCGCGGTGTCCGAATCACAGACGCACAATGAGCGGCACTTCGATGGGCATCGTGCGAATCTCGCGACTAGAGATTGATCAGATCAAAGATAGATGTTGGTCTCCGGCTCAAGGCAGCTTTGGTTGGAAGGTGTTAGAGAGGAAGCGAGCTGGTACAGGTTGGAGGAGAGGGGCGTCGGGTCGGGCGGCTCGGCTGCGCAGCGGGCCCAGGGGTTCGCACGAAGCACGAGACTCAGCAAACGTCCCCGGTCCGACGGGGTGCGGCAGTGACAAGGATAAAACTCAAGTTCGCTTAGGGTCTCCACTGTCTGCCCTGTTTTGCCCGTAAGCTCATTTGCTAGAGACCTAGAGAATCCTGGCAGGGGCCCGCGCTTGAGCCGGTGATCTGCAGCAACTCCGCGCCGCCGAGCCCAACTCGTTTTCGGAGCTGCTGCTTCCTCGACGTCGACGACGACGACGACGACCCGACTCCGAAGCCTCCCCCCTTGTCCAGTAAGAGGACATGGATAGCCCGCCACCGAACACGACGACGCCGGCAGCAGCAGCTGCACCCGTCGTGCCCGTCGTGCCGCCGACGCCGGCTGCCCCAGCAGCTGCCACCGCCGCGGCCGTCGCTCCGGAGGCCGTCGCCTCTGCTGCGACGACCTCAAAGGTCGCTGCTGTCCCCGGGCCAGCAGCAGCCGCCGCGGCCAAACCGCCGCCGCTCGTCCCCTACACCGGTATTCCTAACTTCTCGCTTCCGAAGAAGCTGCCGCACCGCAATTGGTTCATCTTCGCTGCCGTCGTCGCTGTCCCGACGTACGTCTGGTACGCTGACCGGCAGGAGGCCGCTCGGCTCAAGGAGGGCTATCTCGCCCGCGTTCGTGCGCTCGGCGAGGTCAAGATGGAGACGTCTCTCGACACGGTTCGGACGGCCCAGGTGTTCTGCTCGCGCTTCCCGGGCGAGGATGGAGGGTTCGCGAGCGACTGGTTCAAGAAGTACCTCAAGGTACGTCGTCCTCCTGCGACCTTTAAACGCATGTTGAGGCCACAAGCTAATTGTATAGTCATGCAACCATCCTTAGCCTTACCTCGTCGCGGCCGCCGTCGACTACACGATGCCCTCGGTACCGCAGTACACGTCGCTCACCGTCCTGCTTGCCGACAAGATCCACCTCCTGCGGCAAGCGGCCGCCGACCCGAGCTCGGTTCCTCCCCCGCTCCCCGGGAAGCTCTCGCCGGTCGACGAGGCTCGGCGGGATGCCGAAGGCGGCGTGATCCTCGTCGGCCGGCAGAGTCTGAAAGAGTACATGGAGGGTCTTCGGCGGGGCTGGACAGAAGACCGGGCCGAGCCCTGGGAGACAAAGCTCGACCGATCGGTCTTCGAGGACCCGAGCCTACCGCCGCTCGCCGAGGGCGAGACGCGTGCCGTTGCTGAACCCAAACGAACCGGCCCGCCAATCAACCTCTTCCCCTTGACGTCGCCCCCTCCTCGGGCACCTGCCGACGCTGCCGCACCGGCGCCCCCGGCCCCTCTGCCCCCGCCGCCCTCGCCCCTGCCGCCGCTCCCGTCGGTTCTCCTCGTGCCTTACCAGCCCAACATGGGCTTCACCGGCGTCCCGCGCTCCATTTGGGGCTTCTTCAACACGGCGGCGCACACCCGCGTCGGCGGCGAGGCCGCCTTAGCCTTCATCCTGAATGAGCCGGCCGCCTTTGTCTCGCCGACGGCGCCCTTTGTTCCAGGCGGCGAAGAGCTCAAGCCGAATGGCCAGGGAGGTCACGTCGACCGGCTGATGGACGACGAGTACTTCATCCCCTCGAGCTTCGACAAGCTGCCAAAAGAGGTCGACGATGCGATGGTTACGTACTACAAGTCGCTCGAGAAAAAGGTCAAGACGGCGTGGGAGATCCAGCAGGGCCGTGGTGCGTATTGAGTCTCACGGCTGACAAGGTCGAGCCTGTCCAGGACTGAAATGCCTTCTTCCCCCCCCCCCTCCTCCCCCTCTGACAGAGCTCACCGACAACGAGCAAAAATACCCCCCGCCGACGCTCAAGGAGCTCGAGGAGGAGCGGCTGAAGAAGGAGCGCCGGGCCAAACAGAATCGCGAGGGATACCGGCTCTTGCGCAAGCAGAGCGGCGTCGCCTGGGACCCGAGCTTCGATCAAGCATTCGGCGTTTGGGAGTGGGAGGTCAAGGAATAATCATGACTCTCCTGCTTGCGCGTCTCGTCAGCAAGATGCCAGCGCTCAGCCGGGCCAATTGGTATCAGGGTGCAAAGGGGTGTGTCATGAGATCGTGCGTCGGGCGAAAGTGCGGTGCGCGTGCAGCAGAGCCAAGCGAGTGGTGAAAAGATCAGGGAGGCCGCTCAGAGCGTGTTGAGCTTCTCAAATAAGAGCTTGCTGCCCTTTGCCTTGCTCTCCTCGGCCTGCTTTCGGACGGCCGGGGCCGAGAACGTCTTCTTGACCTCAGCGAGCAGCGGGCTCTCGCTCGCACGCAGGCGTTCGATCAGCTCAACCATGACGAATGCGCCACCGCCGCAGGCGACGTCGGCGGCCGTGCCCGCGCCCTCGACCGCCTTCCAGAAGGCCTCGGCAAAAGCGAGCGAGTACGGCTCAAAGCCGGGGACGACGTCAATCGTCTTGGTCGCCATCGAGAAGTGTCCGGCCTGGAAGACAAGCTTGTAAAGCCGGGCTGCCCAAGAGAGGTCGATGACGTGTACGGCTGGGTTGGTCGGATCCGGGTCCATCGAGAAGGATTGCTTGTACGGCCGGGCAAGCGGAGCGACAAGCGATGCAATCGTTGGCATCTTGTCAACTGCGGGAACAGCAAAGGGACGACATGGCTCGTCAGCAGTGGTCGAAAGGGAACGACGAGCGCGGTCACGCACCCTCTTCGGCGTAAAGGAGCGTCTCCTGCATCAGCAGACAGGCGCCGGCGTCCCGAATGAGCTCTCCCTCGCTGTCGCGGACAATCACCTCGATCAGGCCCGGGCTGACGGCCCTACGGAGCTCGGCCTGGCGAGTCGCCGTCTCCTTCTTAGACGTCTTTGCCCGAGCGGCATCATGGAAGGCAAGTAGGTTGGTTGTTGCCGGCGTGAAGTGCCGCTTCGTCCGGGGAACCAGCAGGTAAAGTGGGATTCTCCGTCCAAGCTTCGAAACAAAGAGCTCGGCCAGGTTGAGCTCGCCGATGATCGACTTGCCGACGAGCTTGGTGTCGCTAAACAAGAGAGGTCGAGGAAATGCATCAGCTCCGTCACCTCTTGATAGCAGATGGAGATCGACGCTGGACACACTCGATGACGTCGAACATGGTCATGAGGACCGTCTGTGCCTCGGCGTCTTCGGCCATCTTCATGACGTGCGGCCGGAAAACCTTGACGATTTGCTTACGGTCCTTCGCGCTTGCCTGGGCGAGCAGGTCTCGGGCAACGAACGCGCCGTCGCGCGTGTGGACAATCTCGGGCAGGATCTCCTGGATGCCATTGAAGAAGGCCTCACGACGCTTCTCGTTGTCGGACAGCGAGGCGCTGATCGTCAGGTAGTCGCGCAGGAGCCGGTGGATCATCGAGTGCTGGATTGCGCCCTTCTCCGGGTTGTCGAAGATGGTGTTGAGGTGGCCGTAGGCGACGTCGGCAATCCGCGCGCGGCGAGACTCGTCCTTCTCCGACTCAATGAAGCCCTCGATGCCCTTACCCTCGTTACTGCGAAACGGCGCAGCGCATCACAGCGTTAGTCCCGAGAAGCATGATAAGAGCCGGCGACCAGACAGCAACGCACTCGGACCAGAGGAGCATCTCCTTGCCCCAAAACTGGCGCATCATGGCCGTCCGCTCCTTGGCCGTGCACCAAAGCGCGTACGCATCCTCGAGGATACCACTCGCCTCGCGATGATTGATCAGCCGCGGGACGTGGGGAATGAGCTCGGGGAAGATGATGGCCCTCGATGCAGGCGAGACACGGATGAGTTTGAGGACAAGGAACTGTGAGGTTGCGGTCGACAACGATAAAAGTAAGTGAGTGGGTCGCGAGAAGTCGCATCTGTATGACGAGCGGCCGCACCTTCGAGTATTTTGCCTGGATGAGCTCCAGGTACCGGCCCTTGAGCTCGGTTCCGACCTTCTCGCGCTCAACCTTCGTGCCCTGCTTGACAATCTGGAAAGATGCGGCAAATCGACGGCGTCAGAACAGCGGAACACGGTTGTCAAGACCCCTCAACGCGCGAACTGACCGACTGGACGACGCGACCTCCGTCGTGCTTGTTGACGACGGCCGACATGCGACCCTCGAGCAGCTTCATGAGGTCCTGGAGGGCCTCATCCCGTTCCTTCTTGGCAATCGCGCCCTCCTTACGGTTGATCTTGGCCCAGAGCGCCTTGGACTCCTGCAGGACCTGCGCATTCGGCTTGTTGTTGCGCCGGGCGAGCCGGTCGACCTTCTGCGCCTCGCGGGCCGCGCGCTTCTCTGAAGCGAGCAGGGGTAGAGCATGTCAGCTACAGAAGATCCTTACAAGTACGTTAGCTCGAGCGACGCACCTGCCGGGTCGCGGGTCGGGGCGGCTGAGCCCTCGGCGCCGCCGTTCATGTCGACGTCTCCGGCGCCGTCGTCCTCGAGGATCTCTTCGTCCTCCTCGTCGAGCGGGCCAAGTGAGCCCTCGTCGTCATCCTCCCAGTCACCGCCGTCGAGATCGGCCTCCTCCTCCTCGAGCGTCTTGCGCGAGCTCGACGAGGTCAGCGGCTGCTTGCGCTTCTCCTGAGCGGCTGGCGGCTTGGACGCCGACGGCTGCGAGGTCGAGGCCTTTGACTTCTTAGCCGGCTGCGAGGACGAGCCGGGCGCCGATCGCTTCGGGGCAGCCATGTCTAAGGAAAGGTAGAGGGGGGAATGAAGAGAGGGAAGCGTTGGATGTCAAGTGTGGGCCTGGAGGGTCGACCCTTGCTCGCCAGGGCGCCGGCTGCGCTGCGCCCAAGTTCTCTGGTGCGCGCGACGCAAGTGCACTCGCAAGCAAATTGTGCGCCGGCCCGCGGAGGGTGGGCGAGGCGCAGCGGCCCCTCTCTCCGAAATGTCGAACCAAGGAGGACGAGCCGCCCGCTTAGACCCTGAACTCCCTGCCACCCAGTCCTCCGACCCCCTCCTACCCTATTCTACCACCACTATGTCCGACTCGAGCGACGCCATCTCAGGTAAGTCCTCGAATCCTGCTCTCTCCTGGTCACCCGGAGCTGACCCTCTCTGCTTTCGCTCGCCGCCCACCCAGACGCCTACCGCCTCGTCCACGCTTTCCTTGAAGCGATGAAGCACAAGAAGGCGGCCTCGGCGCTCAAGAAGGAGTGCAAGGCCATCGTGGACCTCGACGTCGCCGCGTCTGCCCCGCTTGGCGGCAAGACGCTGCTCGAGCTCGTTGAGGGCGCCCGGGCTGCGTGCGTCCCTCTCCGGTCGCTACCGGCTGGCTCGCGTGCGCGGACGAACCGCATGTAGCAGATCAACTGCTGACCTCCTACCGCCCGCTTTTGATGACTCTCAGGTCTGCTTCCGCACCTGCTGCCACCGCTGCTGCGGACTCGTCGAGCGACTCGTCCTCCTCCTCCTCCTCCTCCTCCTCCTCGTCCAGCAGCTCGTCCTCGTCCTCGTCATCCTCCGAGTCGTCCGACTCTGAGGCCGAGGCCATGCCGGTCATCGCCGCCAAGAAGGCCGCTTCGCCCGTCAAGTCGACGCCCAAGAAGGCTGGCAAGAAGGCTTCGTCGTCCTCGAGCTCCTCCTCTTCATCGTCGTCCAGTAGCAGCAGCAGCAGCAGCTCGTCGTCGAGCGAGTCCGCGACCGATGACAAGAAGACAAGCAAGGTCGTCGCCGTCGCCAAGAAGGCTGCCTCGTCGTCGAGCAGTGATTCGTCCTCCAGCAGCTCGTCGTCCGAATCCGAGGCTGAGGGTGCGCCGGGTCTTTGTGTCACGGACTCCGGCCTTACCTTCATAGACTGACTATCAGTTTCGCGTCGCGCAGCCCCGGTCGCCACGACTTCGACGACGACGACGATCGTCCAGACGACCGTCACCTCGACCAAGCGCAAGGCCTCCGAGGAGGTCTCGTCCGCCGACGTTGCTGCTGCCAACGACGCCAACGTCCACCCTGACCGAAAGAAGGCTCGCGGCAACGCTTTCGGTTCGGGCTCGGCCTCGGAGAGCCCGGCTCCCTCAAACGGCCACAAGGGCGCTCGCAAGCCGGCAGGCGAGCGCTTCAGCCGGATCAAGGACAGCGACGTCTCATTCCACGACGACCGGCTCCGGTCAAACGCCTTTGATACCAAGGTGCGCCATCCCGGGCTGCTTCTTTGGGGCTTCTTTTCGTTTTGCGAAACGTCCTGCTGATTCTTGCATTGCGTTCTCCCTGCTTCGTGCGTCAGGGCGGAACCCTTGGCGACTACGGCGCGAAGGCCTCGGCGGACCTGATTGTCACGCGTGGCGCTGGTTTCCGCAAGGAGAAGAACAAGAAGAAGCGCGGATCGTACCGCGGCGGGGAGATCACGGTCAGTGAAGTGTCCGCCGCTTCAAGTGGGCTGAACTGACGCCCGCCTCCCCTTGACCTTTCCCGCCCTCTACAGCTCGAGAGCCACTCGATCAAGTTCTGAGCTCGCACCTCCTTCGGACTCGCCCTTACATTTGCTCTCTCATGGTCTCACTGGTACTATCCGTGTTGTGTCAGTCTCCGTCAATTTTTTTGGCCGTCGAGAAAGTCCATCGAGCGTCATTGGTCTTGGCGAGCCGAAGGTGATTGTTGTGCAGCAGCGAAGCGACGTCTGCTTCCGGGCTTCGCGCGGCTCGTTCTTGCGGCTTTGGCCGCTACACCAGCCGGACGTCGTGCAACAGCCCGTCTGACGACAGCGACTGCGACCTTGAGAGCCCATCCGATGCCCTCCCGGGCTCAGTGCTACTCCTCCCCTTATCAGCCTTAGCTTTTCTTCCGTCTCGGATCCCACGGAGCTGATGGTCCGCCAGGCGGCCCATTGGCGGCATAGCCAGCAGCCGGGCGTCTCGCGTGCCTTACTCTCGACGCCGGCCCAGCGCTTATTCCTCGGAGTCGGTAAGTAACGGCTGAACTTAGGCTTAAGGAGGCCGCCCAAAGCTCACTGATGGCCTCGCGTAATGGCCCGCGCTCTAGTCGGCCTCCAGGCCCTGCTCGTCATCGGCCTCGTCGCAACCGTCTTTGGCCTAGTCGAGCTCAACACCAACGAGCAGACAGCCCTGCTCAAGACGGTCGGTCTCGTCCGCATCAGCCAAGGCTCCTGCACTGATTGCTGATGCAACAAAGCCACTCAGTTGCCGGTCTACTTCGCCCTCCTTGTCTTTGGAGCGCTGTACTCACTGATCATTACGGTAGATGCTCTCCGGCTCCGGTGCGTCCCTCGATAGCCCTGCCGCGCAGTCGACGGCTCCGGCCCGCCCGTGTCAACTAATGCGTCGCCTGCAGAAACATCAACCCCTCGTGCCATTCCAGTTTCTGATCATCATGCCCTCGTCCTTCCTTGACCGTCAAGGCGGCGGCGGGACTACCGAGTGGGCCTTGACAGTCGCCGCCGTGCCCGTCAGCCTCGTTGTGGTGCGTCCTGAGGGGGGGCGGGGGGGGGGGGGGGGGGGGGGGGGGGGGGGGGGGGGGGGGCTGGCGGGGGGCGCCTCGCCCCCACCTCCCCCCGGCGCCCCCACGCCGCC